>VDFB02331310.1:0-39710 GCA_007258455.2 Sequoia sempervirens
GGAAATCTCCAATAGCCTCAGCCAGGTGATTGGTTTGAGAACCAAGAGGGGTGGTAGTCACACCTAGAAATTTGCCAAAGGAATCCCTTATTACTTTGCCACAACCCGTAGCCCCAAGATTACCTTTAGCCGCTCCTTCGGTATTGGCTTTGACCCATCCATTAGGTGGAAGAGACCAGTAAACACTCTCTCTGTTCTTCTTAGCTTGTTTAGGAACACTAGGAAAATAAAGACTTATATACCATTTGTTAGCAACCATAAGATCATAGGATGAGTGAGCCACTTTCTCAAAATTGCTAACCTTCTAGGATATAGCTTTGACATTTTATTTCAAAAATTTGATTTTTTTAACAAAAACAATATCCACCAGTGCTTCTTTATCTTTGTAAATTCTATTGTTTCATTCTTTCCAGAGACCCCAAGCAATGTGAGGGAAATTGAAATCCCACACTTGTGCCGAAGAATAGGATTGTGAGTGAGGGATTTCCATTGAGAGAAGAAATCTTCAATAGACAAGGTAAAAACACAAGAAAGTTGCCAGAAACTTATGATTTTTTCCAAAACCGAGGGAGCAAAAGGATAATGAAGAAACAGATGACTCACCGACTCTGCCTTTTTCTTGCAAAGAAAACATCTATTATGTATTTGAAAACCACACTTGCAGAGGGTATCAACTATGAGAACCTTATTTTGGAGAAGGATCCAGAAAAGGATGTTATTTTTAGGAACCAGATGTTTGAGCCAAGCCTTCGATCAAAAGGGGGGAGAAGCCTAGAAAGAAGTAAGCCTATAAAAAGTAGACGAAACAACATAATTTCCTAAAGGATCATCACACCAGATAAGATGATCTTCTATCTGATTAGGGTAGAGTCTGATAGCCGACAAAGAACACTAAATAGGAGCAAGGTCCTAATTGATAAGGCACAGATCCACCCATTTTCCATCCACATGATAGTCTTTCACATATGATCCAAAAATAGCTTTGCAATTCTTAGCCCATCCACTAAAGGAGTCAATTTTTATAAGGGGCTCATTAAATAACCATCTATCCTCCCATAATCTAGTTTGGTTTCTGCTTCTAACCTGCCAACCCACTCTAGATTCAATAACTTTTCTTCCATTAGTCAAATTATTCCAATAGGTTGAGCCTCCAGGAAGAAGATGGGAATCCTTCAAAATTATAAAGGATCTATTACCCTCCAAATATTTCCGTGCAAGGATATCAGGCCATTCCCTAGAGGATGAAAATATTCTCCAAATTTGTTTAGCTAGAAGAATCTTGTTAACCATTCTAATTTTTCTAAGACCCAAACCTCCAGCCTTTTTTGGTCTGTACACTAGATCCCATCCAATAAGAGGAAGTCTTTTTTTTCTTGAACACCCAACAAAAGAAATATTTTTTGAATCTTTTCAATAGCATTCACAAACTTAGCCAAGATTTTGAAGAGGCTTAGAGCATAAATCAACAAATTCTGAAGTGTAGCTTTGAGGAGTTGAAGTTTTCCCACTTGGCTTAACAGAGCTCCTTTCCAACTGACAAGTTTCTTACTGAACCTCTCAACCAACGAAATCCAAAAGGATTCTGGGGGTTTAATGCTTAAGGGTAAACCAAGATAAGTAGTAGGCAAGGACTCCACCCTACAACCCAAAGATTCTAGCAATTTTATTATGTCTATGAACAGGAATGTTGAAGAAAAAAAGAGATCTTTTCTATTTATTAATCATTTGTCCTGACACCCTCCCATACTCATCTAGCAGAGATTTCAAGGTTTTTCCTTCCGAGACAAAAGATTTGCTTAAGAGCATAGTATCATCAACAAATTGTTGATGAGAACAAATCAGATTTCTTTAGGATGGTTTGAGATCAAGAAGGGATCTATTATCGATCAACCTTTTCAAATTCCTACCAAGATTTTCAGCCATAATAGTGAATAAAATAGGAGAAATTGGATCTCCTTGTCTTAGACCTCTGGTGCTTTGGAAAAAAGTCATAGGAGAGCCATTAACCATGATAGAAATAGAAGTTATAGACACGAGCTATTCCACCAGTTGAAGAACCCTATTGCAAAACCAGAACACCTTTTAAATTTTAAACAAGTATTTCTAGTCAACTCTGTCATAGGCTTTTGAGATATCAAGCTTTAACAGAAAGACTTCAGTCTTAGATTCAATCAATGAATGGATATTCCCATGCATTGTGACAATAGAATCCAAGATCTGTCGACCAGGAACAAATTCATTATGTTGAGGTGAAATTAGAGTGGGAAAGAGAATTAAAAGTCTTGAAATAAAAACCTTCGAGATGATTTTATAGATCAAATTGCAGAGGCTTATGGGTCTGAAAGCCTCAAAGTTCACTTCTCTAGGCTTCTTAGTGATAAGAACTAGAAAAGTAGCATTGAAATATTTTAGGAGACTTCTGGATCCAAAAAAATCTTTAACAACATTCACCACATCTTCTCCAACAATCTCCTAGAACCATTGTAAGAAAAACATAGGGAACCCATCAGGACCCGGAGCTTTACTACCTTCAAAGGTGAAAACAGCCATCTTAACTTCGTCATTGGTAGGAATAGCCGATAGCATAGAGTTATTTTCTTGATTGTCACATTGGGTATAGCCTCTATTAAATGATCCTGATCATTTTGGTTATTTTCATCATTCTTAGAAAGAATATTTTTAAAGAATAAAACAACATGCTTTCTGATATTTTCCTCCTCTTCATACCTAGTACCATCCACTTCAATTTGAGAAATTATGTTGATATCCCTATGTTTTGAGGCCTACAAATGAAAGTATCTAGTAATTTTATCACCTGCAGATAACTATAAAGCTCTAGATCTTTGTCTCAAGAAATCCTCCTCTTTTCCAATGATATCATGCAACTTAATAAGGAACTCATTCTCTTTTTCCTTAATATCATTCAAATATCCTTCCTTCTAGATTTTGTTTTGAATCTCTCCCAAATCCATCTAAAGATCATATTTAATCTTGAAAATGTTCCCAAAGGACTCTTTTTTCCATTTTTTAACATTTAATTTAACTTCCCTTTATTTTTTAGCCACCCTAAACATAGTTGTACCAGAGATACTTATATTCCACTGTTTCCTTAGTTATTCTTTAAAAGAAGGATGAGAAATCCACATTTTTTCAACTTTGAATGGGATATTTTTCTTCTTCTTTAAAGTCTCCACAAAAAAACTAATAGGGAAGTGGTCAGATCCAATCCTAGAGAGGGTTTTAAGAGAAAAATAGTAGTTAAAGAACCATTGATTAGAGATTAAAGATCTATCTAATCTAACCTGGATAAGATCCGTACCCTTTCTTTGATTGGACGAAGTGTAGGAAGCTCCTTGCAAATCCAAATTAATGAATGCTTGGTTGTTGATGAAGCTTTGAATATCCTCTTTACTCTCTGCATTTATCTGGGAACCTACAAATTTCTCTTCATTCAGTAAGGAAGTATTAAATTCTCCCATGACAACCCAAGACTCTTTATTAAAAATCCTCCTAAAGGCAACCAGCTCCATCCAAAAGAATTTTTTGAGACCTTTTCCATTGGGGGCATATATATTTGATTGGATCAAGCTGAAATTATCCCTAATATGGGTGAATCTAGTAGCAATATGGTTTGTTCCTTCCAAAATCAAATCCCCTTTGATTATATGACTATTCTAGAAGGCAACAATACCTCCCAAAGAACCATTCAAGTTGTTTCCATGTGAAATACAATGCTGAAATAATTTCATCTTTTCCACTTATTTCCTTAGAAATTTTAGTTTCTTGAATAAGAAGAATATTAGGCTTGTGATCTCTAACAAAATTGTGGAGAACATCCTACTTGTGGGGATTATTAAGTCCCCTGATATTCCAAGACATGATCTTCATGAGTTACCAAGGGAGTTGAGGTACTCTAGGATGGTTTTTGAGAACCATCCACAATATCCTAAAAAATATTATGCTCTCTTGTCCATTTAATAGACTTTTTCCCTCGAGAGCTTTTTGTTGCTTCATAGTCCTCCTTTTCTTTTGATCTGGTTGAAATGCCACATGGGATTTTCCATTTTTTATTTTTATTTTTCTTAGATAAAACCTCTTCTTTGTCAGTCTCTTCTTGATGATCCATCCCTTTACTGGATTCCCATTCCTTATTAGTAAGAAGTCTTTGCTCCCAGGGTAATGTCTCCATGATGCCATTCAGATGAAAGGTTGAAAAGCTGCTAGAAAGTTCAGTAGAATGGTCCTAATTATCAAAGGAATCCTTATCAAGTTGCAAGGAATTATGATCCATAAAATGATCAACACACAAAGGAAGAAAGCCTTCAGAGGAAGGGAGAAGAAGAGGGATGTTTAGCTCCAAAGACAACCCCTAATAGGAATATTTTCAACTGGACTTAGCTCTTGGGATAAGGATCTAACATCTTGACTTTGCATAATAACACCATGCATTTGATCCTTATTTGCTTCTCTATCCTTAGTTGTTAAGGTATTTTCAAGATCCTTACATTGGATTTCTTGTGGAACCACACCATTATTACCAAAATCACCATCAGCCTTATTAGAAGTGCTTTGAACATTAGACTCTTTATTCTCAAGGCTTTATCCTTTTGATTTCTTTTTCCATACAAATTCTAAACAACCAGTTGGTTTCTCTTTCTCTTTGGTGGCATTTAACAGACATTTCTTAGCCCTATGCCCATATTTTCTACATTTGAAGCAAGCAAAAGGGATAGTTTCAAACTCTATGTCCTATGACCAGGAACCCAGCTTCGATTGAATCTCAATTGAAGAGGGTAGGTCAACATTCTGAGAGACCCCTACACATATTCTAGCAAATACCAATATTTTTCTAGCTGTAGTCATAGAATCAATAGAAAGGAGCTCTCCAAAGGAGCTCGCAATGCCATAAAAGACATCCTCATTCCAATATCGATATCATAATACCATAAAAGAAATCCTCATTCCAATTTTTGATTCATTTTTGTTGATATCATTTATCTAAATTATTTTGTCATCACTAATTTCATATATATAAGAATCCTAAATTAGAATAAATTTATCATTGAAAATAGGAATGAATTTGATCAGGTGACTATTTTGACTCTATATTTTTTTATCTATTTTTCTACCTTTTATCATTTACTTGATATTTATCATCACATAAATAAATGTAGCTTTTTTTTAGCACAAGTTGAATTTAGGAAAATGATAATGTTATGCACACTTTTCTAGTTTTTGTTTTCTATTATTTCAAATGACATATGCATTATAATTTTCCTTTGGTTAGCTTCAATAAAGGGTTGCACATAATTTGTAAGTCATCCAACTAATTCTTAAAATAAGGTAATTTTCCCACATGAATATGATGGAATGAGTTGTTATTTGTAAAAATCCCTATGTTATTATCACTTCTCATTAGGAAGACATTTCACAAAATTTGTAATATGAATGACCTATCTGTTTAATTTTTCCACATCAATGTGGTGCTATGAGGATAATAAAAAAATTAAGTATCTCTCTTATTTTACAATATTTATATGGGTAAAATATATATTTTCTTGTGGGTTCATTCCAAGTGACCTACCAAATCCATTTCATAGTCTATCTTTTAGATATTTTTTTACTAAGCTATGTTTGTTCAAGTATATTTTTAGTTTATTATTTCTTCTAATCGTAAATGGGTCTTGGTGACCATAAAGTGAGTTTACTTGCACTTTAGACTAATTTTCTTACCTAATATTTTGTCATTTTCTTCCTTATCAAAATAATTTACTTCTCCTTTAGGTTAGAAATAATCTACTAAGGTTTTCTATATTTTCTCATAATCTATATTGGTTTTACCTAAGTAAAATTATCTAAGGGTGGCAATAATTGAATGAGTATATTAGCTCCAATACCTAAGAATTATACAACCTCTAGACATATCGATAAGATTCAACATACTCATTTGTATATCAAAAGACACAATATAATATTTTAATCTTAACTTCTTTTAAATTGAATTCATAATTTTTGATACAAATTAAGCTTCTAACCGTAGAATGTTATCCAATTGATACTTAAAGGATAAATTAATGGTTTATTGGTGTGGTCTAATCCCTCATAGTTAATTCTCAAAAATTTTAATCTCACATTATTGTGATAGATTTTAGGAACCCAAAATGCTAGGCTCTCTTCCTAGGGTTTCCCACTTAGAAAGAGAGAGATCAAGGGTTCTAAAATTCTTATGCACATTCAAATTAGGATGTATTCAATGTTTTTTAATTTAAATTAACTTAAATAAATTCAATTGACTGATTTAAATGAGTTAAAATGGATGCAAAAGTGCAAAAATAAACTATGCCTGAAAACACACTGTGATATGCAAACAACTATGAAATATGAAGAAATTGAAAGAAACATGCATAACAAAAGGTACAGGGTCAAATATGAGTGCACCTAGATGTTGTGTGAGTTTTTTAGAGTATTTGGAATGCCGATAAAATTTTATAATTTTTCATAGTGGGTCTCATTAGCCAAGGGTAGCGAATCATTCCTCCTACTATTGAAAAAGTGTTGGGAACTAATTTCTAACAGTCAGGATTTTATTTCTGACAAAATACAGATTTTTAGATATCAAGTGGGACTCAATCTCTAAGGGTGTAAAATAATTCCTCTCGAAGATTTCTAGAAAATCGAGAGGCTCCACTGCTACACCAGATCTGGCAATGTTTGAATGTTAGCTTGTTGGGATCAATTCTGTAGAAAATGGATATAAAAAATTCAAAATTGTTGAAAGATGACGAGTTGACTTGAAGAGCCTAGTTGAATTTAATTCCACTTTGCAACACCTTTAAACCTATTAAATATACATAACAAAGTTGCAAATACACATGCACAAAATGAGAAAAATGTTGGAGGGTTAGTGAATAGGGGTTTGCTTTGGTCAAACCCCACTTTGGTAATCAAACCTAATAGAAATGAATCAAACATAAAGGAAATGATAAATTACTAATATGAAAGTATTACAAACTTACCAAATCCTTGAACATGCAAATATGAAGTGATGTCAATGGCTACTGTAAAGTGCTTGAAAAATTCTTGAATTAATGATCCAAAATGCTTGATTGCTTGAAGATTGAATGCTTGAATGAGGAGATTGCTTGAATGTTTTAGGAGAGTGAATACTTGAGTGAATAATTGTAAAATGAGGTTAAAATCAGATATTTATAAAAATCTTGTGCCTTACTGTCCGTTCATACCTCCTCATAGGCCAACATAAAGTGAATTTGAGTAAAATCTTGAAAGAAATTTTGAAATATTTTGAATTTAGGGCCAAGGAGGACTCATTTTCCACCGTGAATGAATGAGTCCCTCATGGGACCCAAAACCAAGTGTCAAAAATAATGTTCTTCTTAATGTTGTTTGTTAAGATAGGATCCAAAAATATTGTTAATATAAGAATATGAGGGCATAAAGAGATGAAATAAAGAATGAGAAGGGTGTAAATAGTGAAAATATGCCTAGAAAAGTGTGAAATCTTGTTACAAGACTCTACAACACTTTGAAATAGGGCTTGTTAATGAATTGACAAGACATCTTTCCTCGAGTTTTAGCACCAAAATAAGCATGTTCAAGCCAAGACACATCATAAAATTAAAGAAACATAGTTCCCAACACTATGAAACAAGACCTACAAGACAATGATAATGACAACGGTTCATTTTTTGATGGAACATTTAGCCCCCACTTTAGTGAGAGAAACTTGCTTCCTCACACTAAAGTACCCATCAACATCAAGAAGAGGGTTTGAATGCACTTAAGTTAGCAATATGGAATACAAAAAACAAGGAGGATGATCAAAGATTGTTTAAAAATGTGACAAAGATTTTAGGAACCCGAAATGCTAGGCTCTCTTCCTAGGGTTTTCCACCTAGAAAGAGAGATATTAGGGGTTCTAAAAAGCTTATGCACATTCAAATTAGGATGTATGCAATGATTTATAATGTAAATGAACTTAAATTAATGCAATTGACTGATTAAAGTGATTTAAAATGGATGCAAAAGTGCAATTTAAACTATGTTTGAAAATACACTGTGATATGCAAACAACTATGAAATATGAAGAAATTGAAAGAAATATGGAGAACAAAAGGTGAAAGCTCTAATATTAGTGCACCTAGATGTTGTGTGAAAATTATAAAGTGTCTGGAATGCTGATGAAATTTTTTGATTTTTCATAGGGGGACTCATTCACCAAGGGTGGAAAATCAGTCCTCCTACTGTTGAAAAAGTGTCAGGAACTAATTTCTAATAGTAGGGAGTGGATTTCTGACAAAATAAAGATTTTTCATATTTCAAGTGGGACTTATTCACCAAGGGTGGTGAATCATTCCTCCCCAAGATTTTTGGAAAATTAGGAGGCAACATTGCTACACCAGATTTGGTAATGCCTAAATGTTAGGTTGTCAGGATCAATTATATAGGAAATAGACAAAAAACACTCAAAATGCTTGAAAAGATGATGAGTTGACTTGAAGAGCCTAGTTGACATGAATTCCACTTTTCAATACCTTTAAACCTATTAAATATACAAAACAAAGATGCAAATGCACATGCAAAAAGGGGTGAAATGTTGGAGGGTTATTGAATAGGGGTTTTCCTTTGTCAAACAGTCCCACTTTGGTAACCAAACCCAATAAAAATGAATGAAATATAAAGGAAATGATAAATGGATAACATGCAAGTATTACAAACTTACCAAATCCTTGAACATGCAAATATGAAGTGATGTCAATGGCTACTCCAAAGTGCTTGAATTGATGATGCAAAATGCTTGATTGCTTGAAGACTAAATGTTTGAATGAGGAGATTACTTGAATGTGTTATGATATTGAATAATTGAGTGAATAATTATAAAATGAGGTTAAAATCACATAGTTATACAAATCTTGTGGCTTACTATCTATTCATACCTCATCACAGGCTGACATTAAGTGAATTTGAGTAAAATCTTGAAGGAAAGTTTAAAATATTTTGAATTTGGGGCCAAGGGGGACTAATTCACCACACTTGACAAATGATTCCTACTTGGGACCTAGAACCAAGTGTCAGAAATAATGTTGTGTTTAATGTTGTTTGTCGGGATAGGACCCAAAAATATAGTTAATATAAGCATATGAAGAAATAAAGAGACAAAATAAAGCATAAGAAGGGTGTAAATAGTGAAAATATGCCTAAAAAAGTGTGAAATCTTGTCACAAAACTTTACAACACTTCAAAATAGTGCCTTTTAGTGAATGAAAATGTGGTTTTTAGGTGATTTCATTAAATAGAGTCTAGAAGAATGTAGAACTGTCTTACAATACTTCACAACACCTTCACAAAATGTCTTTCTTTGAGTTGTGGCACCAAAATAAGCATGTTCAAGCCAAGATACATCATAAAATTAAAGCAACATAGTTCCAACACTGTGAAACAAGACCTAAAAGACCATGAAAATGACAAGGATCCATTTTTTGATAGCACATTTAGCCCCCACTTTAGTGAGAGAAACTTGCTTCCTCAAACAAAAGTAGCCATGAACATCGAGAAGAGGGTTCAAATGCACTTACCTTAGCAAGATGGAATACAACAAACAAGGAGGATGATCATGCCCTGAGGATGAAGATCCCATGAAAAACTAAACATAAGGACAAAGGAACGCACAAGTGTTGAGAGTAATTAAATAAAGCTTCAATCATCAATCGAACTAGTTTTGAAAAGAGATCTAGGCTGATTGCTTGAAAAAGAAAGAATGCGTACTCACTCTAGGGCCATGGAACTAGTTGTCTACTAAGTGAGAAATCCAAAAAAGTAAGATACATACACTAGTTTGTATGCACTCACAAACAATCAAAAAAGTGGCTATGTGGAAAATTCATGCCTCTAGTTCACCTTACCACTCAACCATGCCAAAGCTATGCCTGTTCGATAACTTTACCAAGGTACCACAAAGCCAAAGAAATGAAAATGTTGGTTTAAGTTTCATAAAATAAAAAAAATAGGATGGCACCAAGTTGTGCTATGCAAGGTGGCCGAATAAGAATGTTATGTGTAAAAATGTTGTGTAATATGTTCAAAGGAGTTATGTTCAATTTATGCAAGGTCACTCACTTAGGGAACATTGTGTCTAATGTCTCCAAGAGAGGACCAATCAAAGAATAGTATATTCATAACACAAGGGATGCAGTGTGTTGTATCAAACCACCAAGAGGAATGCAATATGTTGAGAAAGATCACACTTATGAAGGACATCATACCCAATGTCATCCACAAAGTGACAAACACATCACATAAATGACAAGGCTACACTAAGAATGAAAATGAAATAATGATAATGTATGCCCCACACTTTAAAGCAGTTTCCATACATCATTCTATGAGAAATTACTTGAAAGTATAGAAGAGGAAGAAAGTAAGACATGAGAGCTAACTCGAAAAGCTCTATGCCAAGTCATATGTTTCAAAGTTAAGTTGTGTCATGTCAAGATAGAGGAGAAAACAATGGAAAGAAGGGAGATTCCCCCCAAAAAAGAAAGCATACAAAATACATAAGAGATCTATTGATTTGAAGTTAGTATGGTCATTGTTGTAGTTTTTTGATTTAAAGAGCTTGAAACTTTCATCATTCCCCAAAACACATAGAACTGGAAGAATGACAGAAAGAGAGCGAAAGAAATGGAAAAAGATGCATTTTGACTCAACATGGAAGAAAGATCATGGTCTTGATGAATTACATCATCCCCAAAAGGAAAAAACAAATGAAAAGCAAGTGAAAAGTGAAAAATCCTTTGGGTCAACATGAAGGAGACATTTTGGTCTCAATCCCTTGTGTCATCCCCAAAAAGAAAACCACAAAAAAATAAAAAGGGAAAAAAGGAAAAGAAAAAGGGGCTTTTGGGTCAACATGGAAGAGAAATAAGCCATCTCAATGCTTTGCATAATCCCCAAAAGGAAAATCACAAAAAAAACATGAAAATTTGAAGAATAAAGGTACGAATAGAAGAAGAGTACAAAGACAAGGAAACATCAAACACACAATACGAGGGAACACAATACACACATGAAAAGAAAATAAAAATAAATGGACAAGTAATGAAAATGTAATTAAACCATTAACTAAGCTATCACTTTCTAAGTCTTGGATGAACAAGCAGAAAAAGGAATAACAAGGTTAAGAGACAATAAAATGCATTACAAGGACAAGGCTAGCAATGTCTTGTCTCCCATAAAGTGTAAATGAAGGAATGAGCCAAGATGAGTGATGGGAGAGGACAATGCAATAGTGAGAATGGGAAGTTATACAACTAGGGAATGAAAGGATAATGGTGTTTTAAGGGATGAGGGGAAAACCGCCAGTGTCTATGAAGTGATACTTTTTCTATTTCGTTCAAAGTTCAGTATTCTTTAGTTTGATGTCCAAGAACATGATGGTATTTGCAATATAGTATGCTGGAGTTGTGAGGACCAATGACTAATCTATTAGAAGGTGGTAAAATTATAAGATCTTTGTTTAAGAGTAATTGGAGTCTCAGCTCACATTTGGTTGGAGGATGTGTAGGAAAATTTATCTTCTTCATTTTCTATGGTCATTTACATTTACTAGGTTCTCCTTTTTCATGAGTAGAAGGAAGAAGGGGACCCATAGGGATCCTAATATACTTGTCATTAGAAGGAGAGAATGGGTGTTCACATGGAAGAAGAATGTTTAAATTAGGAGGATTCAAAACCACTATACTAGTATCTCGAATTCTCTAAGGTTGAAGAGGATGTCTGTCAAGATGAGAAGGATCTTGATATACTAGTCATGTTGTATTGGATTCAATTGGTTGTTGTTCAAAAAGGTGATGGATGTCATGTTCATGTTTTGTGTCACAACCTTGTTTACTTAAGATAGTGAATCCTTTTCCATATGTTTCTTCAAGGTCAATAGGATTATTTATGACTATGTGCTTATAAAATGGCTAAGATTGTGGTGGTTGAGAGGAACTAGGTTCACTTGATGGAGGAACCATAGGTCTTGTGTTTACTTCAAGATGTAAATAAGAAAAGTGATCAGTTGGTGCAACATTATGGAGTTCTTGTGATCTCATAGAGGGATAAAAGCTTGCATTTTCTTCTACATTGTCAAGGAAATCATTATAGAACTTGGTCATGCTAGCACCATCTTCTCCAATAATGTGTACATCACAAGGAGGACAATCATGAGGAGTTAAAGGAGCATGAATTTGTTCAATGACATTAAGCTCACATCAAAATGTGTAATTGGACATGTCTACCAATGATTTGAGGGAATTCAAAAACTTATTAAAGGAGAATGCCATGATACCAAGAAACTGAAATGCAATAGGAAAAAGAAGACAAAGAATTTATATGTGAAAATAGAATGCAGGAATAGAAAAGTATAATGCAAAAAGTGGAGAAAAATGTTGTTTCAAAATGGTAGAGGGATTGATTCACCTTGGGTGGCGAATGAGTCCAAGGATACAATTTTATTTGTGTTTTTCAAAATTTTAAAATTGATTTAAATGTTTTTTAGAATGCCGATACTAACACAGAATGCAACGTTTTAGTTTTTTCAATGAAATTGAATGCAAGAATGAAAACTAGATAATTTTTTCACTATCACAAAATGAAAGACCATAGAATGCAATAACAAATCACTGTCCTAATTGAATTTCAATGAAAATGAAACTAGGATGCAAGATATGAATGAAATCAAATGTTTTAAAATGTTCAATATTTGGGTTCACCAAAATCTGACAAAGATTTTAGAAACCTGGAATGCTAGGCTCTCTTCCTAGGGTTTTCCACCTAGAAAGAGAGAGATTATGGGTTCTAAAATGCTTATGAAAATTCAAATTAGGATGTATGCAATGTTGTTTAATTTAAATGAACTTATCTAAATGCAATTGACTAAATAAAATGATTTAAAATGGATGCCAAAGCTCAATATAAGCTATGTTTGAAAACACACTATGATATGCAAACAACTATGAAATATGAAGAAATTGAAAGAAATATGAAAAACATAAGGTACAGGGTCAAATCTGAGTGCACCTAGATGTTGTGTGAGCTTTGTGGATTTTCTGGAATGCTGATGAAATTTTCTAATTTTTCACAGTGGGACTCATTCACCAAGGCTGGTGAATCAGTCCTCCTATTGTTCTAAAAGTGTTGAGAACTAATTTCTGACAGTTGAGAGTTTATATCTGACAAAGTCCAGATTTCCAAATTTAACATGAGACTCATTTTCCAATGGTGGCAAATTATTCCTCCTCAATATTTCTAGAAAAATTAGGAGGCAACACTGCTACACTAGATCTAGTAATGTCTAAATGTTAGGTTGTCAGGATCAATTATGTAGAAAATGGACAAAAAACACTCAAAATGCTTGAAAAGATGATGAGTTTACCTGAAGATCATAGTTGACTTGAATTCCACTTTTCAACACCTTTAAATCTGTTAAATCTACGAAAAAGCGCTAAAAATAGACATGCATAAAGGGGGAAAATGTTGAAGGGTTAGTGAATACGGGTTTGCCTTGGCCAAACCCCACTTTGGTAATCAAACCCAATAGAAATGAATGAAATGTAAAGGAAATGATAAATGAGTAACATGCAAGTATTAAAAACTTACAAAGTCCTTGAACATGCAAATCTAAAGTGATGTCAATGTCTACTCCAAGGTTCTTGAAAGTGCTTGAATTGATGATACAAAATGCTTGATTGCTTGAAGATTGAATGCTTGAATGAGGAGATTGCTTGAATGTGTTAGGATAGTGAATACTTGAGTGAATAATTGCAAAATGAGGTTAAAACCACATATTTATACAAATATTGTGCCTTACTATCCATTCATACCTCATCACAGGCCCACATGAAGTGAATTTAAGTAAAATCCTAAAAGAAATTTTGAATTATTTTTAATTTGAGGCTAAGGGGGACTCATTCGCCACCCTTGGTGAATGAGTCCCACCTAGGACCCAAAACCAAGTGTTGGAAATAATGTTGTTTTCTAGGATAGAACACAAAAATATAATCAATATAAGCATTTGAAGGCATAAAGAGACAAAATAAAGCATGAGAAGGGTGTAAATAGTGAAAATAAACCTAGAAAAGCATGAAATATTGTATAAACACTTTACAACACTTAAAAATAGGGCTTATTAATGAATGCTAATGTTATTTTTAGGTGAATTGCATTAAATAGAGTCTATAAGAATGTAGAAATGTCTTACAACACTTCACAACACCTTTAGAACACATCTTTATTTAATTTTTTTCAAAAAAAAAAGCATGTTCAAGCCAAGATGCATCATAAAATTAAAGCAACATAGTTCCAAAATTATGAAATAAGACCTAAAAGACCATGAAAATGACAAGGGTCCATTTTTCGATGGCACAATTATGTATAAATATGATAATTGTATTGGTGTGCTTGTAAATAAGGAATATATGTGACTCTCCTTATATATTCCCACCTATGGTTGTGTACCTTGAATATGGATACTATTCAACACTTTTGGAGAATGAGAGGGAAGTGAATAGGTCCACTTAAAACTTAACCCCTTGTGGAACTTGAAACTTTTAACACAACTCAAAATCCTTTAGTAGATAAAAAGAGAACTTTAAGAAGAGAAGTAACAGAGAGAATTGTAGCAATCAAAATATTTACCACCTTCCATAAACTTAACCAACAAAAGATCTATCGGTAATCAAATCAACAACAAAGAGAAAGAAATAGAGAAAATGCACATACACAAGGAGACACCAAATTTAGGTGGAAAACCCAATGAGGGGAAAACTACAGTGAGAGTGAATTAACAATATAAGTGTAACTACCAAAAAGACTTGCATAAATGCTCACCGCCTTATAGAAATATAGAAAAATGGCATACAACACTAAAGCACCATCCAACTCCAATAGCAAGATACAAGGTCCTAATGAGATTCACTATCTCAAAGTAGGATACAATATGAATGAGAGAAAATTAAAAGAATTCCAACATAACTCTTTGTTGGTTGATGTGTTGAAGCACAATTTATGTTTTCTTTCACAATCTTTAGCACTATCTCTTCTAGAAATTCAATATTATTCACACATAAAGTTCTTTATAATTGTACACATCTACATGTTGTTGCATCTAAAAATATCTTATATTTATATCCACCACAACATTTGAATTATTCAATTAGGTGGGCTAGAAAGAGAATAAACAAATAATTTAACTAGTTAGAAACTAAAGCATAATGTTGTCATATCCTAAGGATAGAGAAGAATGAAAAAAATGTAACACTTCTTTCAATGTGGTCCAAAATGATTTACATATAGGCGCACATCAAACTAAGTTATCCCATATAAATCTCTTTCAAATGAATCTACTTGATGCAATCCCCAAAAAAAGGGTTAGGACCCAAATCTATCATGTCGGATATTTCATTTCTAGCGTAGCTCTCAAGCACATGACCTAAGGGTATGTGCAGGATCATCATGGAAAAAAAAACCCTTAAGTGGCAAAAAATTCAGAAAAATCAGCGTTAGGCAACTTGAGGTAAAAATTTGAATAAGTTGTCTATATTATTTCAAAAATATGTAAGAATAGAATCTATGGAAAATTTAATGTAGTTTCTAAACTACTAGGTTTATATAAAAATAAATAAAATCTATTTGGTGAAAATTTGAAATTTCAATGCAGTAGTACTTAAATTTCAGGGAAAAAATAAGAAGTAGGTGTTTGTTTGACCACCCTAACCATAATGAAATGATAATTATTTTTTATAAGATTTTATATTTAATTAGAGGACTCATGTCTAGATGTGATGCCTAGCTGTAATTTTTCAAGTAAATAATTAAAATTATAATTTTTATTACAACTTTAAAAAAATAAAACTTGTATGTAGAAACCACCTTAGCAAGTGAAACTTCATGAAATTTAATTTTTCTTTTTTTAATCCTATATTATGTGAAGCATAGAATGTGACACATGTTTCATATTCAAAAAATGTGATACCATTTCAAAGTTATAGATGTTTTTCAATCAGCCTATCGATCAGGACTTTAGTCATAATTCTAATAGAAAATGAATAATAATTATTTATTAAATTCAAATTAAAATGTAATTTATATTGGTGGAAAGCTAAGAATTTCCTCTAAAAACCCTTTTCGTTTCATCAATTTTGGGTAAAAGAAAAGTCGTCAGCCACATACCCTACAAATACCCATAATATTGCCACTTTTTGGCCCATCATGATCCTGCACATACCCCTAAGCAAAAGAATAATTCATGATAGCTACATATCAACTAATAGCTAAGAAAGCCAACTGCAGACACAATGTGGAATGAAAGTGACCAATTAGTAACTTGTGGATCATATATGGATACTCCTTGAATATACAAATCACCTAAATACTCTTCTTTCATACTATCATGCCATAAACAACCACCACAACCCAAATAGGTACATAAAAATCTACTCAAGAAACACACAATACAAACTGTATGATATAATATTTGTAGAATAGCTTGTGGAACACATTAGCATATGAGATTAGAACTAGGATATTACATAGATGTTGTGAGCATAAAAACCAAGTGGTAGGAGAAGATACATTAATGTGGAGAAATATGAAGTAGTTCCCATATCATTCCAGACAACTACCAACATTTCCAACCTTCTATAATTGAGAAGAACCTCCTTGGTAACAGAGGTTATTTGGAAACATATGAGTGCAACATACATAGAGAATTAGTATTGAATACCAAATTGCAATACCAAAACTACTAATAGTAGAGTAATTTTGGACATTCTCCTAGAAAGACTTCAATGTAGATTTCTGAACAAGAATTATTTGAGCAACCTATGGACACAAGAACTTCCTTTCAGTAACACATATATTATTAGGAGCACTAGAAGAAAGAATGATACATAGTCATACATCTAATCCTCATCTAAATATATCATTATTAAAAAAACTCTATTGATAGTAATAATGCATTATATGAACATCAACAACTTTTTTGATAAGGTATTGTAAGGAAGCTAAGGTAGAAAAAAACTTCCTACACTAATCTTGAGAGAAGAATAATGCAAGCTAGTATTGGCATGGTGTGATTGTTTATAGGTGGCATTGTTGTTCTTGCCACCAAGGTTCAAACCCCATTGGGGTGGTATTGTTGAATGGTTGTATTCGGTTCATAGCTCCGATCAAAAGCGTTTACCCCTTGAATAAAAAAAGGAGAAGAATAATGCAAAAACATTTATAGATCTTTAACAACTATAGAAAATTAAATAGAAATAAGAAACAATACTATGCATACCACAAAAAAGTGATTTACATGAGGAAAACCCTTTTGGGAGACAAACACCACACTCTAAAAATTTCCCAATATATATTTAGAAATCACAAAGATTAAAATATACTTGTAGAGAAAGCTTCTCACAAGAGTATAACCAACAAGAGATCTGGAGGCAACACAACTGCTATTGGACTCTTATAATACATCACAATGCACAACCATAATACAACACCCTCATAAAATAGGATTTCCTTCTAGGGAAAGACAAACAAACAAAATATAAACCATTAGATCTAGGACAATGAAAAATGGTCTAGATTTAACTCCCATGCATGCCTCTGCACTGACATATAAATAGTTTGTTATATATTTTCAAGGTTGAGACATATTTTCCTAACAATTCTCCCACTTGTTGAACACCTTACAAGAGGAACGAGAGGGTATAAGAACATCGTCTCTTAATTGCTAGGGGCCAAGAGGCCCATAGTCTCTGAACACTGTCTAAACTTCTCTATGCTCACAGAATTAGTTATATAATCAACGAAATTCATTAAAGTATCTACCTTAATTAGCTTCTCCCTGCCATCTTTGACCATATCTCTAACAAAATTATTTTGGAAATCAATATGATTGGTCCTGGCATGAAATGTTGAGTTCTTTGCTAGACATATTGCACTTTTACTATCACAATAAATTGTAAATGCACCTTATTTTATTCCAATATCTAAACATAGTCTCTTAAGCCAAATGGCTTCTATACAAGCATAAGCAGTTGTTGTATACTTTCCTTTAGTATTGGACAAAGAAACCATAGTATGTTGCTTACTCATCCAACTAATTTCACCACTAAATAAAGTAAACACATAAGCACTGGTGGATCTTCTAATATGAACAACACCTACCCAATTTGAATCCACATAACCATGAATATCAAGGGAAATATCATCTTCAATTATATTACTATGATAACATAAGGAGTAATTTGAGGTATTGTGCAAATATCTAAACTCTCTTTTAACCTCAATCAAATGAACTCGACCAAGATTAGACATATATATGGAAGAAACTCCCACTGCTTGGAAAATTTCTAGTCTTGTACAAACCATAACATATATGAAACTTCTAACTACACTCTGGTAATGAACTCTACTCATGTATTCCATCTCTAGTTGGGATGTTGGACAATCTGAAATAGATAAATTTGTTCCAAATGAAATAGGAGCACACAATGGTCTATATTCCTATATATAAAACCTCGATAAAATTGAATTGACACTCCTAGACATTCTCCTAGAGGCTTGTTCAAATGCCTACAATTACAAGGAGTATTATTTTTTCTATGTGGAGGGGTAATGAGTTGGATCATTAGTAGGATTTTTTGCTTATGGATTTATTGTTGGATGCCCAATAATCAACCCAAAAATTTCTAGTTTTTGAGTTATGTGGTGAGAATTTTGGTTGTCTAATTTAGAATGGTTTAGGTAAATCTCTGAAGAGGGCCTTTTTGTTCCCTAATATTCCTCCTCCTCAACCTCTAGCTAGTTTTCACATTTCCTTACTTAGTATGATCCATATTGTTGTTGGTATTGAGGAGGCTTCTATTCCTTCCCTATCTCCTAGAGTGGACCCTTCTTTGGAGTCTCCTTCTTGGAGATAACCCCCATTCTTGCTAGTGTTCTTCCTCTTTGGAATAGGTTATTAGAGAATGGTGTTTTAGGGATTTTGTAGGATCTATAGCCTCCTTGTCTCAAAATGGATCTTCTTATGCTAGGGTATTTGTTGCTTCTAATGTGGGTCCATTGGAGGCTTCTCAGTTTGAGTTTCGTCATATTTAATTTACTTTAGCTCCCTCTACTACTTCTCTATATATTGCAAATGAGTGGATGAATAGAACTTCATATGGTTTAAAATCTACTTGTATTGAATATTTTTTTGGTTACAAACTAAATACTAATGTTATCTAAAGTTAGGCTTCTAATTGTTACATGGCTCCAGGTCTTTGTATTATGGCCTTGATGAATGGTATTTTGCTATTCTCCTTTTGTTCCATGGAGGAATGCAATAACATTTTTCAAGGAGGTCCTTTTTTTTCGGAAAGGATCTTCTTTTTATTAGAAATTTGGTCTACATGCTTAAATTTTATTGAGATTAGTATTTTGCATATTTGTGTGTGTCTCCTTGAGCTCCATTTGAAACTTTTGGATGAAGGTAATATTCAGTATATTTCTAATGTTGTTGGTCAATTTATCACCTTAGTTAGTGTCATTGGACATGTGGAGGTGTGGCATTGGAAGGATTCCCAAGAGTGGCCTCATGGGGGTACTGAGCAGGAAAGGTAAGAACTTGCTAGAATCTTGGTAGGTAGAATATGTAGCTCTCTTCAAGATAAGGATATTTTGGCTTGGGGTCCTAATCCAAAGGGAATATTCTATGTTTCCTCTAGATATACGGAGATTGATAGGCAGATGTATGAAAATATTGGGGTCCCTTAGTGGAAGCAAGATTGGAATAAATTTTATTGGCTTAAGTGTAGTTTCTTTTTATCATTGGTTGTTTAGAATAGATGTCTTACTTGGGATAATCTATGAAAAAGAGGCTTCCAAGGTCCTTCCATTTGTTTTTTGTAAAATAATAGTGAAGAGTGTGTCTTAGGCCTTTCCTTTCAATGTCCTTACTCTAGGAGGATTTGGCATTTTTTGTGGGGGGTTTGAGGACATCCCTGTGTTCATGCCTCTTCTTTGATAGAGTTTTGGGAAAGCTTGGGGATACCCTCTACTATGACAACTTTTCTTCATATTGCTTCAATTATTGGCCCTACCTTTATTGTTTGGCACCTTTTTCTTGAGAGAAATAGAAGGATTTTCCAAGATGTTAAGCAAGTTGGGGATCTTTTATGGGGGAATATCTTCAAAAAAATCCAAGAAACTATTTTAGCTAAATGTGACATGACAGTCATTGTGGATCCAAGTGATTTGTATTTTGTGGGGAATTTTTACATGGAGGGTAGAGGGTTTGGTTTCTCTGCTAGCAATAGTTCTCATCAAGTCAAGAAGATGACTCATTGGGATGGTCAGCGGAGCCCTCCCACGCATGGAGTTCTAAAGATAAATACTAAAGGATACTCTAGGGGGAATCCTAGGCATGCTAGGATTGGTGGTATTTGCAGAGATAGTAATGGAGGGATGGTGCTTTTTTTTCTATTTACAAGGGTCAACATTCTAATAATCTCATGGAGGCTCTTGCTAGTTTACATGTGATTGAAAGAGGTTATTCCCTATGCTAGAAGAGTATTATTTTTGAACCTAATTCACATATTGTAGTTGATATGCTAAATGAGTAGAGATACAGTGGTGTTAATTGGAAACTGGTTGTGGTGATAAAAAAAATTATGAATTTATGTAGTTCTTTGGAATTTGTTTCCTTTTTTCATATTCCTAAGGAATGGAATCAGGTGGTTGATTTCTATTGAAGTGGGCCTCTCACCATGTCAAGAGATGGATTATAGATGACTGGGGTCTTTTATCCTTAGAGATCTCTTTGTCCCTCAAAAAGATAATCATGGAAGACTTAAACACATGTAACTGTTTCCTTGGTTGGATTCCTTTGGGTACTTTTATTATGTGATCAATTGATGGTTTTTGTGGGTTCTTGCTTATTGCTCTGTAGTCTCTCTTTAATTCAATAAATTCTTACCTCTTTTTTATTAAAAAAAAGGATAATTATATTCATAAAATTTGAAAATTGCTAGGATTGGTTTTATATTCATGTTTTAAAATAAATCAATGATGAAGTCACCCTTCACATCATAAAAATATGGAAGAAACCATAGAAATACATAAGTGAAGATCTAAAAAAATGGGAAGGTAAATAATTTATATTTAATGCAAGATAAATAAATAGGCTCAAAGTAACCTATGAATATTTTAAGAAGATGATAAATGAATCTAACAAAGTGCATACTTACTAGTTTTTATGTTTATTCACATTAATGTTATTAGTTTTTGTAACCATCATTATTAAAAAATTGATAAGGTAATAGTTCACATATTCAATTCATACCAACAAAAAATTCAATGAATGGAAATAATGATTATAATAAAAAATTACTGACATTCATATGCATGTCAAATGTAAGTTGAGAAATAAAATTTAAATATAACACATCTTATATTTTAATTACTTATAGTATTATAATTTAGTTAATAATTTTATGCTCATGTAAAGGGGTTTATTTTTATTTTATTTTATATAAAATCGTTAGAATGTGTTACATAAATAGTTATTGTAAATACGATTTTTTTCTTTATATAATTTTTAAGTAAACATATGAAAGATTTTAATACTACTTTATTGATGTGATGGAAACCCTAGTTGGAGTGAGAGTGGTAGATGGTGGCAACAACTATTCTAGGCAAGGCAATGGTGAAGATGGTGAAGGTGATGGAAGTGACTGGGTCTTTGGGTTATTTCCATATACCCTACATTATCTTCCTATGGAGGTGACTTGTTATAGTGTTAGTGATCACACTAATAGAAATTGTAACGCCTGCCACGAAACCCTAGAGAATGTCACACACATAACAAAAGATTTTTTTTTTTTTTTAAAGTGTAATTAAAAAAGTAAAGTAAACTACACTTATACATACATTCTCTAAGGTATGTGAGGATGCTTACTTACAATACCCATTACTATAAAAGGTTACTAAACATAACATAAGATTATTACTCATGAATTAAAGATCATACATCTATTAACATTAAAATACATCTCAAAAAATATAAAGTATTGTAATCATGATCCATTCATACATTGCATCTATTCAATTTTACAATTACAACTCTCATTTCAAACTGAGATAGTTCCTACAAAAGTGTTACAATTAAAAATTACAAAGATTCTCCTTAAATACAATTGAGGAGTGATACAATTACAAATTACAAGGTATACAACAGATACAAGAGAGAACATGAAATAATTTCAAATTCACTAGTACACACGAGCTTTCCAATCGTGAAGTAGTCACCATCAGGAACAAGAACTAGGGACCCAACATTTTAAGGTGCATGTTCCACCCAACCATGTGGTACCCAAAGGACCAACCCCCATGCTAGGAGATAGTAAAAGAGCTTCCTAGGAAAACCTACAACCTCTAGAAATAGGCAAAAACAATATTGAACTACACAAGTACAAAACTTACAAAATGGTTACAATGCTTTCAGATAACAATCATCAATCACGCAATATAACAAATTGACTCATGGTTGCTATGGGAGGAGTTTCATCACAAAGTTGCATGGGTTACCCTCGTGAATCTTCCTAGGCTCCAGCCCCCATCTTTGGTTACCCTGGTGACCTCTTACGAAACCTGGCCCCATATGTAATCCAATGCAGAATTGATTATCTTTTCGAGAAACAAGATATCGATCTTTCCATTCCAAGCCTTCATCTCATCCCAAGTCTTTACTATCCCTCGATTCCATGAGTGAGGCATTAACAAAAGTTAAGTGTTTAAACTACCCTTTTTCCCTAACATATTTATTTAATTTTCACTAATTAAACTAACTCTGCATGAGTTATCCTGATGCCACTTAGTGTGTTGACCCTCATGAAAAGCCACTCCCCTATTAACAACCTAATGGATCAATTCCACTAACATAAGGTAAACCATCTTCACATAACCAATCACAAATACCAACTGATAACAATGTACAACACAACTTGTTCATAGAAGCAAGTGACCATACTAGATAAAATACCATGTGCACTACCCAAGTTATTTCAAAGATAAATCAATATAAGTTACAATCCGCATCTCAATGAAACATATCTGGAAGTCTTACATAAACAAATAACTCAATTTTCCCAACAACAAAAACATAACTTTAAAACAAATTCAAGCAAAAGATAAAATCTAATATTAGGATATTATTGTTTAACTCTATAATTCCTCAATTATACATTACATGAAAATAACTAATCTTATGGCAAATTTTTTTGCAACCAATAAGAAATATAAATAAAAAATCACTTTCTTAAAAAAAAAAAATTCATTTAAAACAAATAACCATTTCCCTTAAAATCATTCCCTTTTTTAAATAACTACTTGAGCATTTGGCACACAATAATAATTTAAATCTAAAGGTTTACGTTTCACAATAATATTTAAATATAAAAAACCCACTTCCCCCTTGAAATCATTTCATTATAAAATGAAAACTTTCATCTATTATAATAAAATAATCTTAATATAATTATATTTAAATATAAATATATATTAAACATATATATAATTATATATTTATTGTATATATATTTATATATTATTTAAATATAATATATATATTAAATAATAAAAAAATAAAATATAATATAATATATATATTATATATATAATAAATAAATATTATACATAATATATATAAAAAAAGAAATTTAATACAAAGGAAACCCCAACCACAGGCAGGGGATGCAGGGATGACCCTACTGCTGGGTGGGCTGCTACACAGCCTCCCCCTTATGGGGGTCATTGCCTATGGGGAAAGCGTTGGGTGCTGCCTCTATATCTAGCGCCTCCCACAATGGGGATGGCTGTGGGGGTAGCTCCCCCAACACCCCTAATTTAACATTAAATTTTTTATTTTTATTTATTTTTTAATCAAAAACTTCCCAAAAGTAGCCATTTCACCGTACGACGAATTTCTTCAGGGGTTTTCTTTAAATCCTCATTTCCATAGAGGTAAAAAATCAATAGCATATTAATTTTTAGACTCAATTACAATTGCTAAAAGGGTAAATTTAAAGATGACCTTATTTACAGGAAAAAAATGAGAAATTATCAAAGGTGATCAAAGGTTTTTTCTTGATTTTTCTACAAAGTTTTTTAAAAATTTACAGTAATCCTTTCAAAATTTAAAATCAAAACTTCTAAACCATAAAGCAAACTAGAGCCTATTTTCTAAAGTCTGAAGAAATAAAATTTGAAGTTGAGCTTCCCTCTATATTTTTAACAGCCAAATTTTCCTCACCTTCCCCCTCAAGATCTTTCAAAAAAATATCCATATTCTCTCCTTAATTTTCAACACTTCTAATGTTGTTTAGGGAATTTTGTAGGATCTACAACCTCCTTGTCTTAAAATGTATCTTCTTGTAACTATGGGAGTTGCCGCTTCTAATGTGGGTCCATAGGAGGCCTCTGAGTTTGAGTTTAGTCATATTGGACTTCCTTTAGCTCCGTCTACTACTTCTCTATCTATTTCAAATGAGTGGATAAATAGAACTTCCTATGGTTTATAATCTACTTGTATTGAATTTTTTTGGCTTATAGACTAAATCTTAATGTTATCTAAAGTTAGGCTTTTGACTATTGGATGGCTCCTAGTCTTTTCATTATGGCCTTGATGAATGGATTTTTGCTATTTTACTTTTGCTCAATAGAGGAATGAACTCACATTTTTCAAGGAGGCCCTTGGTTTTTTGGAAAGGATTTTCTTTATTTCGAAAGTTGGTCAACATGCTTAAATTTTATTGAGATTAGTATGTTGCATATTTGGGTGTCTCCTTGTGATCCCTTAAAAATTTTTGGAGGAAGGTATTATTGAATATATTTATAACATTGTTGGTCAATTTATCACCTTATTTAGTGTCACTAAATGTAGATCTAATTTTATTTATGCTGGATTTTATGTTTTGGTTAAGCCTAGCTCTAAGTTTCCCAAAAATGTGAAGCATTGCTCCAAACTTAGGATTTGGGAGCTGAAATTTTAGTATGTATCTTCTCGAGTGCTACATTCCATGTAGCAGTGTCCTTAGCCTCATAATCTTCTTGATTATCCCTCTACTTTTAAATGGATTGAGAAGTTTTTTTTTAACATGCCCTCTTCAAAAAGGTTGGTATTTCTTGGAATATTAAGAGAACTCTTGATGATGTGATTGGAATCTTCCTTGATCTGAATAGCGAGCAATCTCTTCAATTCTAGCCCACGAATATGTTGCAGTTGATGTTGATGTTTGGGTCCAAACCTACTTGATTGTCTTTTTATAGTTTTGGGTATTCCCAAAATGTTTTTTTGGTTCATTGTTCTTGTCTAAGCTTTATTGGTCTTGCTATTCTCCTTGTTGTTTGGGAGACATGTCTTTTTAGCTATTTCTCCTTATCTCACCACTAGTGATATTTTTTTCTTACGTTTGTATTTATGGCTATTCTATAATGTGTATGATCCCTTCCAATTTTTACCTTAATCAAAACATATGAAATACTTTTTAAATATTTTTATAGATTATATGGATGAGAAAATAATTCAAGATTTACATTTTTAAGGTAAATAAAGTTTAAATATTTAATTTATTTGGTATTGCATGTCTCATATGTTGATGAGATTATGTTTGGAAGTATAAACACTACTCTACATTTTAGAACAATATAAATATTATTAATGTAAAGTTATTCGGGTTATATATAAAGTTTAAATAGATAAGAAATCACATCCATTTTATTCATTATGAAATATTTTATTTTTTATAATTTATTTTATATTTTCTTCAATTATTTCAAGATATTGTTAAATAATTGTCACAATTGTAGAATGGTAATTAAATATTTTTCATTTCAATAAGCTAACCTCACCATCGCAAGGAGATATTTTGTACAAATTCACATACTAAGATCTCAATAAATAAAAAATTGCTGTTTTATATGTGTGAATCTAGAGGTTGGGACTAGTTTATTGTCACCAACTTATTTCACTCCTAGAAAAATTATAATAAAATTAGTGATTTTTTCCTTTACTGTCTAATGATTATTATCCTTCCCTTCTTTTTCCAATATTTGTGTCCTTCTAGTGTCAAAAAGTGCATGTGTAGATTGTTGGTATGTTATAGGGTGACATTTTCTCATTTAATTCATACTAATATGTATGTATATTTGACCAAAAAAAAACTCTTTAAACATGCACATAATGCTAGGAATTCTCATGTTGATCTAGATTCCTTTTAGTGCTCCAATTGAACTACCAAATCTGAATAACATGCGAATATAACCCTTATAAACCCATGCACCACAAAGAAATTAACTTAACTCATTTAAATATAAGGATATAATAGCAGATCATATAAATTCACAATTGGTGGCTAGCCCTAGGTTCATAGCATACATGCACGAATCAATCCATTTTATAATTGAAATATTCAAAATCCAAGAGACAAGTTCATGACCATTAGCATGTCCTATAGGCTATAAGAATTCCACTAACCTGATGATAGCTAAATCCATATCGATAATGTGTTTTTAAAGTGTGATTATCTTAGAGTGTTAAATAAATGGATAAGGTAAGTGTATAGAATTATGTTAAAAGAAGTGATGGGTAGGAATACATGTATGGAAACATGTGTAATAAATATATAGCTAGCATAAAGACAACAGATCTAAGTTTGTGTAAAGTTATGTTTCTTGTCAATATATCAAGAAATTTCTTAGAAAAAAAATTATTGAATAAATTAAACCATATCAAAATTATATTAATGGCTTGGATTATAATTGATTATAAGCTTTAATAGAAATTTGTTATTAAATTAAAACCCTCAAAAACTATATCCAAATTGATTTATTTTTTGGTTGATTTCCCTTGATCATTTTAAAATATTTTTATTTTTGAACTATTAAATTTTAAGATTTTGGAGGTTAATGGTGGTCCAATGTGAACTGTATCTGAGCATGTAATTAATTATTAGCTGTTGTTGATAGTTCAGTTATTTACAACATTATCCATGTTTGATATTATTTATAAAAACACGTCAGATATGTTAATTGCAAGATATTTATTTATCCTATGTAAGATACACGATATTTTATTTATAGTTTCATTGGCAAACAAAAAAGACAATAACTGATAACTAGAGAACATAATCAGCCAAAAAAACCAACCATTCTATACAATTACAAGAGCTGTCCAACAACATAAAGACACGATTACAATAGCCGTATAACATCAAATCATGAGAACTTTCTTAGATATATTCTTTAATTTTGAAAAACGTCAAAAGGTTTGTCAGCAGGTTCCCAGCATTAATAGCAGCCCCTAGCCTCATTTAGTATTCCCTCTTATATATCCATGTCTGTCCATTTTTTTTTTCTATTGTTTAGGTTAAACTCGAAACCGCGGGATTGGTGGAGCTGCATCATAAGAGAATATAGAAGTCGCGTGTGGGGAACAATTTCCTGAGGTAGTCCAGCGAGACACCAGAAGCAAAGCAGAATGGTTGAAGTGAAACCATGTCCTTACAAGAGGAGAAGAAAGCCAGTCAAGCCAGTGAGGAGCTCACTGGGAAATTTGTTTTCTACAACACAATCACTCGAAGAAAAATCAAGCTCTGCAAGTAAGGTAACCCAATGCAGTTTGGGTACAAATTTACAAGAATCGTTATCTAAAATACAGAAATGGAGGAAAGCCCAGCATGATGATGGTATGGACAACTTTGAAATCTCCTCAGCAAGAGATCAATCAGAAACCATTTCTGATTCACTTACTGAAAGTGAAGTGGGTATGGAGGATTCTTTTGCCGCCACACCTCTCTACCCCAAAAATTTCACATGTACAAAATGTGGGAGAGATTTTTCTTCAGGAAAAGCACTAGGCCCACATTTTAGAAGATGTGGCATCAAAGGAGATAAAATTTGGTCATGCTCATTGTGCGGTACGGTGTGCCCTAGCATGCAATCTCTAGGGGGTCATAAGAAAGCCTGCCGAAGAAATCATGTCTGATGGAGGATGCCAAAAGAAAGCCTTTCTCACAACTTTATTTTTCATTTTTCATACATTGGATTTAGGTTAACTAAGAAAACAACAAGACTTTGAACTAAAAGTTGCTACCGTTTTATGTTTAGAAACTGGAGATAGATGCCGTTTCTTTGTTGGAAATAGTTAGAAGGATTCTTTGTGTTTATCAGTCCGCAGATTACGTAAAAGGGAGTTATCTGTAAAATGTTTTCGTCAACCAGTTAACCATGCCGGTAGGGTTAAATAAGGCATATGGGATACATCGCTTCAAAGCCTTTTGAAGCCTTTGCAAA
Organism: Sequoia sempervirens; assembly: GCA_007258455.2. NCBI lineage: Eukaryota > Viridiplantae > Streptophyta > Pinopsida > Cupressales > Cupressaceae > Sequoia > Sequoia sempervirens. The sequence goes on from VDFB02331310.1 coordinate 28,387, forward strand.
GGTTTAGAGGGAACCAGTTTTCCAGCAGCCATAGAATGCATATCATTTCAGGACCACAAGCGATAGAACTCAAGACCGCATCGCCCGGAGAAAAAGCAGCTAGGCTCGGCACAGTGAGAAAGAGGCAAAAGTGTTATCGAGAATGATACCATCCCAACTACACATGCATGGCATATTTTGAAATAGCTTGTATTACATGCATGCGATATTTTGAAATAGCTTGTATCTTGGTTGCAAATTAAGTGCGTTTGATCTGGAGTAGTATTGTGATGGCTAGTCTTCCCGAAAGTCAATACTTCACCTTTTTTAGCATTATCTAAATGCAATGAGTGGTGAGTGGTCCATTCATTATCATGTGAGATGAGTTCTTGTAAACCACTACTCATTGAACACTCGTCAATGAGCATTTAATTTGTATTAAGATAAATATGTGTCCAATAAATATTTGTTTTAAGATTAATTTGTGTGAAATAAATTATTTAGTTTTATTGTTTGGTATTTAATTTTCCTACCATGGCTCTAGATGATTATTTGAAAATGTATTTTATAATGCAGGCTATGAAGTTTCTATGGTTATTGAGTAATTAAAAACCATATAGATTTAAAAATAAAAAATATATACTTTATAAATATAAATTAGTAAGTAATAATTGAAAATAATTATTTATTTTAAAGTTTTAATTTAATTTTTTTGAATTGTTTGAATAATACGTGTTTATATGTATTTTTTCTTATATTCAATGTTTCTTATCAAATTCCTTGAACAATATATCCTGAGAACTTTTCAATGAAATAAGATTTTATAATATTGTGTAAATAAAGGATGAATAAAATTATATAATAATCATTAGAGTGTTATATCAAAAACACATGGAATTCATTGTATTTTATATATAACAATAATTTTAAGTTCTCTTAACATGGATTAGATTTCGGATGTTAGTATAAGTCTTCAATTTTTTTTAATAGTGTTATAATAGAGGAGCTTGAAAAAAAATCTCATAATTTTTTATATCATTAATTAACTTTAATCAAATTCTATGAGAACGAAACATATTATAATAAAATTTGATAAAAATGAAATATCAGTCATTGCTCTTGTGATGTCATAATAATGAAAAACAAGAAATCTATCACTCTTGGTATCAAACATATTATAGTAAAATTTCATAAAAATGAAATATCAATCATTGCTCTTATGATGCCATAATTGTGAAAAATAAGAAATCTATCACTCTAGCTGTGAAAGCCAAACTTCACACAAAAATGCAATACTCTGCCCAGAATTACAATGAACAACTATACTTTATTCTAATTCCCATAGTACAAGATTTCATAACTTCACAACAACATAATCATTTGAATTGACAATTCAATCTTATTATTATTAATTCATCTCACACTTGTACATTTGTGCTATCTGGTTTGCTCTGTTGTATCATCCCCCCTCCCATTTTTCTCCACACTACAATGCCATTGTTCTACACTCTCAGCACCTCCCAATGCCATGCACAGCCATCACACATGCCTTTTCCTCTGTACAATGACTTCTTTGATTTTCTCGCTTACTCTCCTCCCTCCCAAGTGCGGCCAGGTAATGAGAAACAATTCAAAAAAAATATTTGTTTTCCATTTGGGGGTCTTCACCGTCCATCTTTCAACTCTAAACCCCCATCTATTTCCCCAATCCTACGTATCAAGAAGGAACACAAACTCAAATATGAGTTTCCTTCTATAATCTCTATCCACTTTTTTAACACTCACGCGGTCTATCACAACACTAAGGGTTTTCAAGGAAATCAATACTTAATTTTTGCTTTGTCTTCATGTATGAACCACACCTCTCCAGCTTCCTCTCCTCCTTTGCGCAACTGCCAAGGGAAGGAACCATCTGCGAAGTTGTTTTTTTCCCTTTTTAGTCTTCCCCTACCTTCACGTCATCCCTCAGCACTCTAAAGATGGGTGTTACCTTCTCCACTTCAAACTATGCGTCCTTTCATATTCCTCAATATTTCTTTACAAAATTGAATAGCTCAAAAATCTTAAATGATACTTCCATTTAATTCTATTCCCTCTTTAAAATCATTAACTTTCCATATCCATCCATAGTCTATTAAGTTTCTCTATTCAATATTTTATTTCATTTCAAATCTCGTCCTTCTTATCAGACATGACTTTATCTCCCTTCTCAATGTTTATGTTGATGTTTATGAAATCATCATAATTTTTTTGGGATGAAAATTAAACTTAAATTATAAAATTCTAGAATGATTTTTTCTCTATCAATGACAACAATGTCACCCAATCTCGACTAAAATTGATCATCAAATTCGAGATTAAATTGGACTCAGGAAAAATGCACAATGAACATAATTCAGACCAAAACTAAAAGAAACAAACTCAAATTATTTTTTATATCACATGATTAAAATTATATTTATATTTTACTTTTCTCTCATGTTTATATTGAAATAAAACTATTTACTTTATCTATTTAAGTTATTTTATTTATTTAAGATATTTTATTTCTTTAAGAAAACATCAAGAGAAATTTAGGAGGCCACTTAAGACTTCTGAAAATTTTGGGTGCAGATTCATCCTCTTTTGGTTCAATCTATTAGTATAATAGAACCCAAGGTAAATATTCATTTTTTGCATTTGGATACTTTTTAATATGTATTTTTCTTTGTACAGGTTGAAAAAATATAGTTTACATAAAACATACTCTTTTTTTTAGAAAAATACCTATATTTATTAACATAGTCTAGTTGCTTAAGAAAAGAAATTAAATAATTTTATTAGTTAGTTTTTATTTCTTTAGTGCATTGTGATTACATAAAACATAGTTTACATAAAACATACTCTTTTTTTTAGAAAAATACCTATATTTATTAACATAGTCTAGTTGCTTAAGAAAAGAAATTAAATAATTTTATTAGTTAGTTTTTATTTCTTTAGTGCATTGTGATTACAGGTTGAAAAAATATAGTTTACATAAAACATACTCTTTTTTTTAGAAAAATACCTATATTTATTAACATAGTCTAGTTGCTTAAGAAAAGAAATTAAATAATTTTATTAGTTAGTTTTTATTTCTTTAGTGCATTGTGATTACTTTCCCATTTTGAACAATCTTAGGCATGGGAACATTATAAATGTACCTTTTATTTACTTTCATTGGTGGAGAAGTGTATTATTGAACACGTGTATCCACCCTTATATTAATTGTTAATTATGGCCTCATAGAATTTTAGCTTGAATCTAACCCTAGTGATAAAAATTACTATGAAAAGGTCTAATGTAGAAAATTAAAACCTTAAATAATTAGTCCCTAAAAAATAGCCAAAACTTAACAATTTGGTAGAGGCCTTCTAACCCTACTCCAAAGAACCCTAGTCGGGACAAGAAAGGGAAAAATTATGGGTTTTGGATATGCGCCAACTATGGATATTAATCCCTATTCTTATAGAAAAATAAAGACCTTTATTGTTGAAGAGGATGAGGATGAATTATTGAGAACACTATTGTGAGCCCACAAAATAAGAAAGTGGTTCAAAACCATAAAGATATGAACTTAATTGGTAACTTTGAGGAGTTGGGGAACATAGCCATACATATTTTTGATTGAGATGAAAATGGTTTTGACAATGATATATCTGAGTAGAAAGTGAAATAGCATTTGAGTGAAAGGAGATATTCTATGCTTTCAAAGACCTCTATTGCTTGAAATTTAATTGATAGAAATGGAAAGAAGCTAAAATTTGATAAATATAAAAAGTCTAATGTTAAGGATGATGATTTTTTAGGGATGATTTGTTTCAAGATGAGGAGTCCAAGAAGAGAATAATGATAATTGTGAGGATCGGGAAGAGGAGGGGGAGGAGAAAGAAAATGAGGAAGGTCACCTTGATTTTGATGAGAAAGAAGGAAATGAAGAAGATGATGAATAGGAAGTGGAGGAGAAGATAGATATAGGGGAAGGTAATATTTATTTTTTAGCCTATAATAGGATGGATGATAATGATTCTTAGAAATATATTGTAGACAATAAAAGTTCAAAAGAGATTGAGAGAATCAAAGGATAAAAAAACCTAGTGGCATATGACTCAATTGATTCCTTAAGTGTTGAATTTTCTCTGCTAAAAAGTAAATGGAAGGGATTGATTAAAAAAAATGTAAGATATAAAATATGTAGGAATAGTAGAAGTAAATGAAAAAATACCTTACTTCTCATCAACAATCTTCAAGATAGAGTAAAAAATATTGAAACTGCCATTTGTATAATTGTTCACATTACTAATTGAATAATGAGGAAACCTATGATGGGAACTATTATAAGGTTATCGAAGATTAAGAAGAAAAAATGAAAGAATGCAAGAGAACATGATCTAAATGTTTCTAAAAAAGATAAGAACTTTGAGACCTCAAAAGATAACACTACTTGTGAGGATTATTTGGACTTTATATCTCAATATTAAAATTATATTTTATAAATGGTTTTCTTCTTGTAGCTTTGTAGTTTTATTTTTTGTTGGCTATTTTAGCATTGGGTTGTGTGCCAGTCATGTTCTTCTTTGTTTTTTCTATTGAATTTTATGTTTTAATTCTTTGATATTATCTTGTATCTAGTTTAGGACGCTTTGACTCCTTAAAAAATTAAAAAAAGAGCTCTAATACTAAATATAAATTGAAAATGACAAAATAATTAAAGTAGAGAAACTTATTGGAATCCTTATGACATACCTTAATGCTATCCCCACCTTTCCATTGAACCTCCCAAATTATTATTTGTACCTATCTCTTCCATTCCTATTTGACCACTCTACAATTTTCTTACTTTTTCAAGACTCTTGACTCGTGCACCCATATACAATCCATTATACTTTTTCTTGCACCACTTGAAATTTCTTAACCCTTTGTATGCCCTTGTAATACCACCCAACTATTTTTCCCTTGATCACTCCACTACTATCTCTCCTTGATTCTTGTGTAGCTCCAAACACCATTGCATGATCAACCTTACATTTTCTTTGTATACCACTATCATAAAAATTATTGTAATACCCCTCCTGTTACTATTTAGATTTGTTTTTCTATGTTTTGATTTGGTACTTTGATATTGTGATGAGACTGTTATTGTTTGGTTTGGTTAGTAGAACTTGTTGTTTATGCCTATACATTTGAGGACATGGTTATTGATATGATATTGTGGTTGGTGATATTAGTTTGATTTCAGTAACATTAATTTAGTAAATTATGTTATGATATGATTTGTTAGTTTAGAAATGATTAATTTAGTAAATTATGTTATGATATGATTTGTTAGTTGAGAAATGGTTAATTTATCGGTTATATTATATTGTTTGGATAGATGTGATGAAGGACAATGTAGCACCACTTGTTCATGGGTGCCCTGCTACACTGCGATTCCTTCTCACAATACAATGCTTTGATTTTATATACCTATGCGCATGTACATGACTTCGTTTGTATGCAGGGATTGCTGGTACATAGTCTTGATTCCACCTGCTTCGGCAGGATAGGGCAAGCACCAAAAACCCAATGGCATAATGTTGAAATAGAGATGACTTGGAAGTCATCCCATCCCATGTTGTCAAACCATCCCGATTGAATGGTATTGTGTGTTCTTGCAATTGAACTTTCTACAATTATTATTGTGTTCATGTGAGTGTCTTGTTGTATGTTATTCATGTTGGTATTTTATAAGTTGTGACTGATTCAATTAAATGATGGTAATAATTGTTTATTATAATGTTAGATTAAATAGTATTTAAATATTTAAATTTTTTTAATTTATTTTTAAAGTCATGTATTTTATTATATGCTAATTAAATATTAAATTGTGTTTTATTAATTTAATTAAATTATCTCGTTGAAGATAATTATAAAATAAATAAATTAAATAAATCAAATTATGTACAAATCAAGCAAAGCTTGCAAAAGCTAATTTAAAACAAAAAATATTGAAGAATAAAAAATAAATAAATAAATAAAAGAATGGAAAAATTTGTGTGAACGAATGAGAATTGAGATTTGACTAAAAAGCTTGCTTTCAAAGATATAATTTCTTTTATTGTGGATTTTTGAGAGATTTTGGAAGAAATTGGCAATATCTTTTATTTAATTGAAAATTTGTGAGTATTTTGGTGAGAGAGGATTATTGAGACAAGAGATTGCACAAGATAATTATTATGTATTTTTGAATCTTCTAAAGTTTTCAAAATGGTATTTCCATTCTTTTGCTTGAAATATTTTGGAGAGAGTCTTTTGAATAAAGGTTGAGATTCAAATTGGAGCACAGTATTCTGGAGGGGAGATTTCAAGGTAGGAACGAGAAGCTCTGCATAGAGGCCATCAGGATCAAACAAGCTTCATCAGATTCTCGAGAGCGCAGGACTCTAGGTTCCACTCATTTTCTCCTTTAGTCTTCTGTCTCAAAAGATATAAATTAGTAAATGAATAAATACATTTGAAAGGAGGATCTTTGTTAGAAATTTTCATAGTTGATAAATAGAAAACTATCATGAAGGAATTTCTATGATCTCTAAAAATATTCTATAGCTCCTTTTATAAATTGTTCATAAATGAAATTGTTCTTTTAATAAATAGATTAATTTGAGTATATATATATATACACATTTTTGGTATATATATATACATATTCTTATATAAAAATATTATAAGTTGAACTCAGATATAGTACAAAGAAAGTTACCTTCTAATTTGTTATTACGGAGGAAATTATAGTCTAATTGTTTTATTGATGGATAAAAGATATATTTTTATATATACATTTTATTGTGTTGTGGATTTACTTCTGAAAGAGAAATGGATATTATATGATATATATACTTATATATGTAAATATATCAAATATTTATTTCAAGAATCTGTGTTTTATCATATTACATTATGTGGAGTGATATACATATATTTATTAAACTATATTCTTGGCATTTGAATTTACTTGAAAATTGTATTTCAGAATCGAATTCATGGCCGGATGCCATCGGCGTTTGTACCGAGTAAAGGACATAATTTTATTTTATAAAAATAAATTAAAAATAAAATAAAAATTTAAAATTTAAAATAGGCAATCGAATTTTGTTCATTATTATGGTTTTGTTGGGGTTTGGGGAGGGCACGGCAGGTCATACCCACCCCGCCCCCTTGTGGCACAGATTGCCATAGCAGTCCTTGTATGACTGCTGCATACAACAGCCCGTGGGGACTGCACAACAGTCCCCACTTGCCTCCCGGTGTTTTTTTTATTGGATTTCATTTTTTATATATATATTGATATATATATATATTTATATATATTTATATATATTTATTATTTTATTTTATTTTTTAATAAAAAAAGAAACGTAATTTTCTTTTTTGAAATGAAATATTAAAGATTTTTATTAAAATAAAATTTAATGTATTATATATATATATATATATATATATATATATATATATATATATATGAGATGTTCTTTGTTTTTAAGAATTAAATATTTAGATGCAGAATTATGGTTTAATTATGGGAAAACAAGTTACATAAATTTTTTTGAGCATGTTGTGTTTCCTCATATCAATTCAAATTGAAATGTTTTATGTAATTGAGTAAATCGTTTTCCTTAAGCTATGAAATCATGTGATCTTGCTATCGTTTTCCATTTAGTTGTTGTAAACTCTACTCTTGGATGTGGGAACCTAGTTGTAATTTGTGAAACCTTGCTTTCTAGAGGCATGTTTAAATCTTGAATGTTATCCTCATCTTGATTACACTTTTGGAGTTGAAACTTATTAGTTTTATCATTGAAAGGTTGTACGAGTTGTTGAATTTTGTTATGAATTATTGCGAGATGAGTTATGCCTCATGTCACTTGGTTTTGAGTTATGTGCTTTATCTGTTGAGTTCAACCCTTGCTTAGATTTGTTTTATGTTAGGGGTCTTAGGGAGAGTGGCTCTTCATGGGGGCTAGGAGATCCCATGATAGCTATGTGATGATACTCTCCACTAGACACCCATTTGCTTTGTTGCTTATTGCCTTTGGAAATGTGTTTTGGGAGTGGTATGCTTAATGTGTTTCAGATTATTTTGAGAATGATTTATGGATGTTCTATGGACTTGTTTAATTGTCATTGATTTGATTAATTGTGGTGAGTTTCTTATCTTTATCTTATTTCTTGACTCGTGAATGTTGTGGTCTATGTCATTATAACCTTGAGTTGTAATTGTATTTGTACTATATTGTTCATGGAGTTGGTTTGATAATCAAGGTCGAGTTAACTTGTCACCTCTGAGCACGGGGGGTGAGTTATTCATTATTCACATGGTTGGGTGGAACATGCTATGCACCTATTGGGTTCCCCATCAGCATCCTTTGTTCGCAGCGTTTCTATAGTTGGAATTGTACCTGTGTTGACTCTATAGTTTCTAATGTTATTGTACATTGTATCATCCCACATGTTTGGGAATTGTATTGTAATTCATTCATCAAATTATGTAATGTACTGTTTAACTGTTGATGTAATAGTTAGGGACTTTTGTAACATTATTGTGAGAGATTTTGTATAATTATGTAATGATACTTTCACTCTAGGTTTATGGATGTACTTGTATTAGTGATTATTGTAATATAAATTTGTCAAGTTGCTTAATAATTATCTTTTACTTTTGTTTTAGTTATGTTGCAATATGACTGTAACACTTAGTTGTTAATGTGCAATGTAAATGTAATTAATGTTTGGATGCATGTTTAATTTATGTTATTTAAAAAAAAAAAAAAATTGGAATGTTTGTTCTCTGGGGTTTGCATGACGAGCATTACAACATTGGTATCAGAGCCAGGTTCATATACTGGGCACTCTAGTTTCATATGAGCCCATTATGTTGTCCTAGTGAATTTGTTAAGTGAAGTTCTTAAGTGATCAGGATGATCATGTTGGATTGTGGAAAGGATGTAAAGATTTGAACCACGTAATTGTTGGAAAGTAAGTGTACTTGTGGAATTATGTATATAATTGTACTTCCCTTGTAAATGTGAGAAACTAGTAATTGTGCATTAGTTGAGTGTTGTGAATACCCCGTACTTGCTTTGTGGACCCATAACCCACAGGTCTTAGGATGGAGATACGGTGTACCCATCTATTCATAATATGTTGTATTTGGTGTGGGATTAACCATACCATTATGTGTGTTTGTATGTTTTTTACCTGATTGAGGGCCAACCCACGTGTGGTTGAAATCTATACATATAAGAGTAGCCAAAAACTAGTTTCATGGATTCTTTTCTTTTGGTTCTCTAGTCCCTCAATTTGTGAAGGGGTAGTAATAGCCACAAAGTTCCTTGGGCGGAGTGTGTAGCGTACGCGTATTGCAACGCAGAGCAATCTTAGCTCAACCGATCCTGAGGAAACATACTCACTACTTCCCCTTATGATGGATCAAGGTACTTGATCCATATGTGCTAGCCTAAACCCCACAGTTTTGAGTATAGCAGCATTGGATTGTTAGTTTATGCCTGGCCATCCATAGGGACGTTGACTTGGCATTAGCAAGTCAACCTCATCTATATGAGAGGTGAAGCTCAAGTAGCCCCATATTGATATGCTTATATATGTATTGCATACACCATATCTGCACATGTTCTGACATGATGCAATGGATACGATGCCACACCCCACTGATGTTCTGACATAGTGCTGGTGATGATGATGTGTTGCTGATGGTAGCGAGTTGGGCTCGAGGACACGATGCCACATGCATAGACATGTGAAGGTGCACAATGAGATTGTGTTATGATATCCTACTTGTGTGATGAGTGTAATGGGGCCTCACACACTTGCAGAGGGATACTCATGTTTTCTTTCGACAGTATTTGGGTTAGTCAGCATATGGGTATGTCCTAGCCATGTATACCTCTGGCGACGGTGAGTACCTGTGAGTGCCTTCTCCATGAGGTATCACTATGCGGTGTGTGTCTACGCATACCTACTTCTACAGAGCCATAGACACACCACCATGTGGCATACGTCAGTGTGTGCCTTCTCTGGCTAGCGTATGACCATGTCGCATGATAATGTGAGGCAGGGTGTAGCCGAGGAGCACACTCTGGGTCATGTGGATGGCATGCTCACTTTGCACCACTTGAGGGCTGTTGTTATAGCTAGATGATGTTCCCTCCTTCCTCATTTGGTGGCTATTATCTAGTCACACAGTGTTGTATTGTGCAATTTTGAAGATTGAGGACTTCCTATATGATTGTTGATGATTTTCAATTGACCTTGAAGGCTGACGTCTTTTTATGTTTGATTGTAATGGTTTAGCCACACTTTGTGACTTATTCTATCATAGCCCTTGTGGTTACATTTGATTTAGTGTTGACATTGTGCTCATTTCTTGCTTTATTGTTGAAATTGAATCTTATTTGATGTTTATTTTATTATTTTGTGGCTAAACTAGTTTATCCCTGTTGTTTCTGAGGTCGGCCATGTGTCGTATTGTGATTCCTCTGCAAGGACATATGAGACAGACTTGGTGAGTGTATACGAGGAAGTAGACACAGGGAACCTTGAGGATGGGGGTATGTGAGGGTATTTTATAGCTAGGACCCACTACCCACCTATGTGTGATGACTATCTCTTGGTGGCTAACCACCTTGTACAACAAGAGATGGGTCATAGTGGTCTTGTTTGGATGGTCTCGCCATGTATGTGTGGCCTAACACCATCAAGCCACTGAGTGTGAGGTATGCATTATGTGAGATGGATTTTGGCTCTTGGCTCATGAATTATGTATTGTGGATTAGTATGTTGCTTTCCAACATCCAGATGGATGCTTGTGTAGCCTCATTATGTGATTCCTGGTGATGTGAATTCATGTGTATGTGAATAATGCATGGATATAGTACTTAGATTCTTGAGATTTTATTTACTTCCCTTCTATTGTTCTCATCTAATATTTGGAACTTGTTCTTCAGTGGTGTTGTAGGACGATGCCTAGAGGTCATGATCTTGATAGGGGTGGTCATCATAGCACTCTTTTTTTAATGTCCATGAGGGTGGTCATGAGGAACATCTGAGCCCTCAATTACGCTCCTTGCTTGAGGAAATTCTTAACTGGCTTGGCCCAAGACAGGAGAGAAATTGACAAATGGTAAGGGAAAGAGAAAGGTTCCCTAGGAGAAGAGGTGTTTTAGATGTAGTAAGACTGATAATGAATCTCTTAAGGGAACGTTCTCCTACCTTCCATGGTCATAGTGGTGGTTTGGAGGATGAGACTTGGATGATTGGTGTTCAAATTGGTG
>VDFB02331311.1:0-221264 GCA_007258455.2 Sequoia sempervirens
ATACAAAAGCAGCATAAAAGGTCCTAAAAAAATACGAACACAGCAGAAAATGTCTTGAAAAAATGGTTACCCTGGTGAAAACCTGACAAATAGGCATCTCAGTAGCGACAAAAAAAAAAATCATCATAGGGTGAAAACCTGGCAACAAGTAGTCTATTGACAAGAAAAATGCAATAAAAACAAATAGTGAAAATCCAGCAAACAAACACTATTTGTAGCTCTCCATTTATTAGTTCATAGTCTGCACTTGGCTTCTCAACCTTCATTTCATGCATCTTTTTCAGCATCTTAGGGCTATACTAGCATCATGCTATCAACATTTACCGAGAATGATAATGTCTTACCATGGCTTGATTATTGTACATATTCATGTCAACAAGTTGTGTCAATACTGGGGGAAAAACATTGACATACTGGGGGCAACCAACTTTTAGGTTTTACTGAAACAACTAGACAATGGCATCGAATCCAATCCTACAAACAAGCAACCAAATCAAAACTTATGAACGGTTATCTAATCATTGATCCATAGCACAAAAAAAATTTAGCTACATACCATATCATGACTCATATCTGGATGATCTAAAATCATAATAATGTTTGGAATAATAGTATTTCATTTTGAAAAATGGTTGTTTGCTTTGTAATATCATCTCTCTGGAGCACACTCGATGATGTACTGAACTAGAGTGGCGAGGAAAGAGGATGATTTTTTCTTTTTTTGTTGTCTTGAGGTTAACTATCCATCTGATTGTCAATATGTCACGACACATGATTTCCAAAGCTTATCATTGCCGATAGTTCCACATTGACATCAGAACGTAGTTAGTCTTTGTTTGTTTATGCAAGAAATGCTTAGGTCATCTTGGTTCAATTATACCTCAATGCTTATGTTTACTTGCTATATCAAAAATCATGAAAGTTGTACTCAGGTCATCATTGGTGCTAATTTACCCTCTGATGCTTGTACATACTTCCAACATTTTAAACCGCTCTATGATGATTCAAGAAAAATGGCAAAAAGCTCAACAAATGGTTCGTTTCATTTAATTGCATTTCAATTTAGGACATTGTACATATCTACATATTGGATTTGCATCAGAGTCTTTGAAAGGCTAACAATAACATCAATGGTTGTTGTGTCTCTTTGAACTATTTGTGGAGGACGTTCAGATATTTGTTTCATCATCACCTTTCATCTTCATTATCATTTCATCTAGATCCTACCATCTATCATTTTCCATTCATTTGCATATCACTTAGGCTTTGTTATCATTTCATATCATTTTCCATTATCATTTCAATATCATTTTTCATTATCATTTCAATATCATTTTTCATTATCATTTCAATATCATTTTCCATTATCATTTAATTATCATTTCATATCATTTTCCATTATCATTTCGTTATCATTTCATTATCATTTTCCATTATCATTTCATTATCACTTCATTATCATTCATTATCATTTCATCATCATTTCATATCATTTATCATTTCATTATCATTTCGTATCATCTACCATTATCATTTCATTATCGTTTTATATTATCATTATCATCTCATTTACTATTATCATTATCATCTCATTTACCATTATCATTATCATCTCATTTACCATTATCATTTCATATCATTTACCATTATCATTTCATATCATTTCATATCATTTTCATATCATTATCATATCCACTATTATTTATCATTTCATTATCATTATCATATCATTTTATCATATCATTTATCATTTCATTATCATATCATTTATCATTATCCTTTCATTTCATGTACCATCATTATTTCATATCATCATTTATCATCTCATTATCATTTCATATCATTTCATTCCATATTATCATTGCATTTCATCTACATTACATTTCATCACATATCATTTATCATCTTATCATACATCACATTATTATTAATCATTTCTTTTCATATTAGTTGTCACATTATATTCATTCTCATCCTATCATTTTCATATCCATTCATATTACAAATTCATAACGCATATCATAAACACAACATTCATTTTCCGTCATATCATCCTTATTTACTTGCATTTGCAAATCCAAAAACAAACATTACATGCATGCATTTCCATATCATTTTTCACACCACATTTTTCATAAAACATATCAAAAATCCCATGACATATTCGCATCATAATTTATCCACCTACATAACATCATTAGTACATATCATCAATCATTTTTCATCATCATACATACATCATACCAAATCATCCCGCATATCACATTGCCATCAAATCATTAAAATGCATACCACAATCCATAACATATAGAAATAAATGCATATCACATAATCAAAAAATCATGATAGACATCACATAAATCATCTCATAAATGCACATCACATCATAAATAAATCATCGCCGATGCATATCATCACTCATCAAAAATGATACAAATGTCCAATGTCCAATGAAACTACAAAGTTCAAAGAGAGATACATAGGATATGATCAAAAAATGGCATATACATCCTCCAAAAATGATATACATCACAAGACTAGCTGGTCGATGCTCCTGATGGAGCTGGTCCGGAAGGAGGTGGCCTGCCACTGGTACCTACGTCTGGATCCCGCTGAGGCTGAGTAACTCCCATGCTCTATGTACGTGTCTGTGATCTGCTCCTAGTCTTGCTGCGAGACCGGGGAAATGGCTCTCTGTGCTCAGGAGGACACAACTCCTCATATTTGACACGATAATACTCAGCCTCCCTCGCCATCTCCATGCCCTCTGCAATCACCTCCCGTAAGGATGCACTCTCTATAGTGCCCATGAGCCTTTGAGCGACGCCCTCGGCCTCCACTACCCTCTGTCTCAAAGCATCTCTCTCTGCGATCAGCTGGGCTATCTATGGGTCTGGGGTAGGCTGAGATACCTGTGTCAGTTGTACCTATAACTGAGCTATCATACTCTGCGCCTGACCTAGCTGACCTTGAACAATCTGTGCCTACTGTGAAGAAGAGGACAACCTGATAATAGTCTATGGTCTGCCACAAGATCTAGGCCGCCGTACAATCTGAGCAATGGCTAGACAATCAAATTGATGCCTCACTACTCTCTCGGCCTCCCCTCCATCATCTCCCCCATCATCCCCACCATCTGAGTTGTCATCATCTTTGCCACCCTCCTCCTCATCCCTGCCACTCTCCTCCTCATCTCCACTCTCCTCCTCCTCCTCTCCTCCTCCTACCACCTGCTCTCCATCTGCAACCTCCCCTTGTCTCTCCTCCCTTGGCTGTTGTACTACTGCAATAGGCCCTAGTTCATCGGGGCATGTAAACCGTGGAAATCAATGTGTGTGGAAGTATACCAAGTAATCATCCGACATCCCAGCGTCTACCACCTCTAGCCTGTATGCCCATACCTCAGACTGTAAGCCAGAATACTCTGTATAGGCCACCTGGTAGGAAATACATCGTCCCCATCTCACATCATCCTTGTGCCACCCATAATGAGCAACGCCCTGTGGCATCCCCTGTGTATACCTGTACTACCTCTGAACTCACAAAGCCAAAAATCTCTCAATAATAAATGGGGTTTTCCCTATCAGATATTGGGGTATGCAGACAAAGGGCATCTCCAAATGATTTGTGTCCCACAGCTCACAATCTATGTACGACCTCCATATCACTGAATCCACATCATCCAACACGCGCCACCAGTACTCCAACTTGCCCAGCTTGGGCTAGACAAGTGCACCTAAATACGCATTTACATAGGGCCTACCTGGTGGCCTAGCTCTAGCACACTCTGGCCTCATAATCACAATATGCTCGCAGGCCCAGATCTGGAGCAAAGTCACACTGCTGGCCAAACTCGTCGACCCTCAATACACCACCTGATGTAGATCATGATACAAGTGGGCCAAAATATAGCTCCCCCAGGCATACCTCTGTGGCTGCGTCACCATCCACTCCAGCATCCTACCCCATCCAATTGAGAATCCCTTCGACTGATGATCCGGTCCAAGGAAGCCTCCAATGAATGCCGCCAACACAACAACTAGAGCTAGATATCTACTGAAATCCGCCCACAACACCCAATATCTAGCTATTGCCATATCACCACAAATCCTCCTTAGTTCCTTCGTCCCTCCTATCTCCTTGTGGTCATAAACCACAAGGGCACCTACCACAGGAATCCCTAGAATCCTGTACACATCCTCAGGCGTCACAGTCATCTCACCAGTCGGAAAATGAAAGGTGTTATGATCCAAATGCCACCTCTCTGCTAGTGCAGTCAACAGTCCCCTGTTGACTTGAATCCCTTGCGGGATGGTCAATAGGGATCCCAATCCATAGGCACCTATCCACTGTACCTTTGTTGGAGTCAACTCTCCTATCTGATCCCAACATATTGGGAACCACTCTCTAATCTGGAGGTTATCAAAAACCTCCTATTTTTTTTGGTCATCACAAGGGACAATTAACCAGACTCATAACAATGACTCATATCATGTGCTCCATCTATCAAGTGACCCATACCAAGTGACCCATATCAGTGACCCATATCATACAATTAATCAGATCATGCAATCATTACTACATCTATCTATTTAAATATCAAATCAAGCTACTCTATCATCATTTACTATTTGGTTTCTTTTTCAGGAAAGCAAATTTAACAACGATCAAATCATGTTCGCATTTTTACTTCAGTCATGCATGCAAATATGTTTCAAAACCATCATCTACTATTTGATTTTCTATCACAGAAAACAAATTTATCAAAAGTCATATCAAGCAATCTACTCTTTGTTTTTCATTCATATGACGCAAAGTTATCAAACAATCAATCAATCTACTCTCTTTTTTTCATTCATATGAAGAAAAGTTATCAGACAACCCTCAATCCATCTACTCATTGTTTTTCATTTTTGGGAAACAAATTTATCAGTTATCTACTCTTTGTTTTCTATTCAGAAAAGAAAAGTTATCAGTTAATCATCAGATGTTCTATCATTCCTATCCATATTAGCATGATGGAAAAATAAATGTCCTATCTATTGACCAAGGAAGCAATGTAGACCATCATTTTTCATCACAAAACCATTCTGTCAATAATTTCCCAGATGCGCTAATCTGCGCCTCAGATGCGCTAAAATGCATAAGCGCTATAGTTTACCTCAAAAGCACTAAAACCCCGTATGAGCAGTTTTGCACCCTAAAAGCGCTAAACCTTCCCCTATAAGTGCTCGACCCCTATATGCGCAAGGATACCCAACAGATGCGCAACTTCATACCCTACATGCGCTAATCCCTAAATGCCTGACTCTGTGCCCTGGATGCGCTAAAGTTTGCTAGCTGGGTTTCTGACCTAAAAGCGCTAATCTACATTTCGTATGCACTAGAAAACATGAAATTTTCCCTACACCTAGATGTGCTAAAGAACACCCTATATGCGCTACATAAAATTTCACAAATGCGCTAAAACAGACAGTTGAATGCGCTCAAATGGAATTTTAAAACCTAAAACTGTGCGAAAAATGTCAAAAAATTCGATCAAAATCACAAAATTTCAAAGCATAAAGAGTTTAATCAACTCACCGGTAGTCCATACGCGGCTGGTCTCTGAAATCGACGGGCCTGCCCAAATCTATGCGTGTGAAATGGGATCGGCATCTCGCTATGTCACTGTCAGAGCATCCAAATCACTATAGCAAAAGAGTGAAAATGACTTCCACTTTCACCCCTTTTACCTTATATAGGTCAATTAAGGTGGGTTTTTGGTGGCATTTTATTCTTTTCACTTTATATTTTTCACTTGGGGCATCTTTTACATCACTTATCAGGAGCTAAATCACTAACTCCTCAGCAGAACATCATCATCCGTGATTTACCTCCCGAGGGGGCATCATCAGCATCAGCATCAAAAACATATCAGGGGAAAAAATCATTTTATTTTCTTTGAAGCAATATGTTTCACACATCACTTCAAAGAGGGGCAAAATGTATACGTCTAAAAAATGGTCATGGTTAATCAAGCTTGTCAATTAATTAAATATAAATTGTTTAATTAATCCCCTAAAGTAATCTACATATAAATAAATTTAATTATTTATTTATATTGTTCACTTTTGTAAATTCTTCTACCTTAATTAAATAAATAACTTTATTTAATTATTACCATCTTCCATATTCCTCTTAATTAATTAAATAGATTTTTATAATTTATTTATATTAATTATCATAAGTTTGAATTTTAAATTCAAATGATATTCCTCTAAATACCTTTTTCACATTTAATTAAATATTCTAAATATTTAATTAAACACTTTCTAATTCTTCATTTCACATTTAATTAAATATTCTAAATATTTAATTAAACACTTTCTAATTCTTCATTCCACATTTAATTAAATATTCTAAATATTTAATTAAACACTTTCTAATTCTTCATTCCACATTTAATTAAATATTCTAAATATTTAATTAAACACTTTCTAATTCTTCACTTCACATTTAATTAAATATTCTAAATATTTAATTAAGTATTTTATATATTTAATTAAAAGCTTTTTTATCATCTTCTCACACATAATTAGATTTTAAATATTTAATTATGGAAACTTCTAAATTCATCATCACATGTAATTAAATAAATTTATTTATTTAATTATGACACTTATCTCTTAATCACTTCTCAAATGGCAACTTTCCCTTAGATTTGAAAGAGAAAATTTGTGTAGAAGGAAACATTCCATTTCTCTCTCACCATTCATCTTGACAAGCTTGATCTCAACCGTTGATCAACTTAGCCAATCAAATTCTTCCAAAAGCTCTTTGAATACAGGTGCAAACTCAAGCATTGGTTAGACACGCACACAGACGCAATTACGCTAGCACTCTTGCATCTTCAACATCTTTATCAATATCCATATCTTAGCAATAATTTTATCACAACAATAGCATAATCTTGCATTTTGGCATAGTATGCATATTTAAATCTCATTCTCTAGTAGTCTATTTCGTTGAGCTTGGCATACGAAATCTGAGAGCAACTTAAAGCAACGAAACGCTGGAGATAGAGAGCAATAAGACGACTTCGAAGAAATCTGTCACAAAGAGTTTGTTTAAATCTTCTTTTAGTTTCTTTGATATAATGTTTTATTGATTGTGTTTGGATTCCTTTATAATAGGTATATTTTCATACACACAAAAATTAAAGAAAAGTTAAAGTTGTTTATAGGTACAAGACAACCTAGTCATTTGGATATGAAGAGATCATAACTATTTCAAGACCTATACATAGGAGATCAAAAACATGAGAACACAAAAAATGATGATTGATTAAATGAAATAATCACAACACACTACAAGTAGTGTGTAGTAAATGTTGATTGACAAATCATTCTTTATAAACATGTCATAATCAGCTACATAGCTAATTATGCAATAAAAGCTGAGAAGAGCTTACAACATATCATCAAATGTTGACATGACTTACAAACTTTAAAACCCTTGATAAATTAGTAGTTAGAGCTCATATAGGACACTTACAACTAAAACACTTATTCAAAGAGGAAAATTGGGGCATATGCAACTATGTACATAAAAATTGGAGCATGCAAATAAGCTAATTATAAACCATCTACTCACAATCCAATGCGACACTCAAAATGAAGTAAAACAAATAGAAACCATTGATGAAAACATAATAAAATATCACCAACACCAACTCTTTATGCACAAATTCATATGTTTTTTGTGCTTAAAGATAGTTTATTTGGTTGTGTGTGAGTGCCTTCACCAGCAACATAAGGTTGCATAAGTCACAAAGATTAAAATGGCTTAGGATGTAATCTTATTTATAGATTTTTGGCTTTAATTTTGGATGGCTAGGATTAAAATTAAGGATCAAGGGATTATTTTTTTTAGACCCTTGGAGAGATGAGAGGAGGAAAAGTTTCCTCATTTGGTTGGTTAATGGAAAGAATTCTAATATTGGAAGATAATATATGGTGGATGGTTCTTAGAAGAATTGGATGGTTAGAATTAAAAGGGTACTTGGTAGTACCCAGGGGTTGTGTAATTCCTTTGACCCATGTAACATGGTATCAAGGCCATGTCATGTGTATAAATGGGTTGTACCTTGCATACAAAAGTCCATACCCTTTTACACATGTGGGAATGTGCAATATTTGGGGGGTTTGACTAAGATTATGAATGTTCAAGTGAGGGGTTAGTGAGTTAATTAATTTCAAAGGACTAATGGAAAGTGGATGTAAAATGGAAATTAAATAAATAGGAATTATTTAGAAAGGGGATAGGGGACTTAGGTAAAAAAATATTCATATTTATTTACCTAAGGTGTACTATAGATGAAGGATGATTAAGTGATTCTAGGATAGAAAAGTGATCAAGTGAATCGTGATGAATAGTCACTTTATTAATTAAATAATAAAATATATTATTTAATTAATAAGGGGATAAAAATTGGATAATTAATCAAATAAATAGTGTTATTATTCAATCAATAATAGGTAAAATTTCCAAATAATCAAGCAATTGATGGTGTGTCAATTTTAGGTTCCTAAAATAATATTTCATATGCTGTTAGATCTTTTATTGGTAAAAATTAGTATGTATTTTTCAATTTGAATATTTTATGAGAGTTTTAAAAATGGGTACCAAAAATGAAAACATACAACCATAACAAACACATTATATATTTTATTGATAGTTAAGTAAACATGTCACATGCTATTGAAAGTGTTTCACCTATTCACATAACTAGATCTTGAGAAAATAATCCCGTGAAAAATAAATAAACATTGGGAGGAAATAATTTTGACATCTACTTTGAGATAATCCTATAGTTTTACTACCATATATGCGTGGTAATTGGGTGTACATAAAATTATTTTTTATTGGCCAGAGTTATTGCTTTACAATCCATTTCATGATATATAATTATAGATATTATAATTGATGATCATACAATAAGATCAAATTAGGAAACACTCATCTACAATCCTTGACTTTTGAAGAGAAGGATTATTCTAAATCAGATTTAAAATGCTAGTTATTATAAACATGAGGATGGTCAATCTATTTACTAGAACATGACTGGTAAATAATTTCTAAGCTACATTACAAAAATATATGAAATTAATTGAAATAGATATGTTGAGTAGAAGTAATATTGATCAAAAACCACTATAGAATAATGAATATTAAGGAGAAGAATACACAACTATAGATCTAATAAAATTCAGAGGATTAATATAAAATATAATGGGTTACTCATACCAAATTATACAACACCTAAATATGGCACATGGAACATTAGGTGCTAAAAAATGAGCACTTAGTATACACTACTATGAATGTAAAAATCCTTTTCAATTATTCATGAAAACTGAAGGAATAATAGGAACAAGAGAATCATATATACTTGCTTTCATCCATTAACATCTTCTTGAGATAACTCATCACTATTAGAAGGGTCATGGAGAAAATCAAAATAGAGCAACAAAAGTTTATCGTAAGTTGTTACAAAAGGAATGTGGAGCACAAGGCTGACTAAGGATAATAACATTAGCTTTATATTGTAAGGGACACATCCTAAGTACCATATATAGTTATAAATTTAAGATATATGTAAGAAACAAAAGGAAGAGAAATAGAATAGAAAATAAGATAGCTATAAGAAGATAAGGAAGTATATTGAGATCAAATAATGTTGTATCAAATTATATGAATATATTATATAGAGGCAATATTTGTGACTATTTAATTTGATATGTTACTACATATGGTTTATGATTATGGTTCCAGTTTATTACTACATTGTGTTATTTTACTCTATATAACCTCTAATCATTATGC
Source organism: Sequoia sempervirens (assembly GCA_007258455.2). Classification (NCBI taxonomy): domain Eukaryota; kingdom Viridiplantae; phylum Streptophyta; class Pinopsida; order Cupressales; family Cupressaceae; genus Sequoia; species Sequoia sempervirens. The sequence goes on from VDFB02331311.1 coordinate 9,868, forward strand.
TATTATTGTCACTGGGGTATAAATATAACTCCTAAGAATTTCTTGAGCTCAAAATTCTGGTATGTGACCCACTTTTCTTACTAAAAATCACCATAAAATTATCTCCTACTATTAATAACAATAACTAGGTACTAACCTCATTGGAGGGGGTTAGGCATGTCTGGGATGGTGAATGAAAAGGGGGGTCTTCAAAATAAATCCTTGAAAATATGTGACCAATCAAAGTGAGCATATTATAACTCCATGGGATGCATAAAGGACTATTGCAATACTATAGTGTAAAAAATTATCACCCTTAACAATTTCACACTATGTTTTGGCTCCCCTAAATTATTGGACCTAATTAAGTCTCTAATTCTCTAAATTATACATTCCAAAGCCTATTTTTATCATTTTCTAACAAAATTACAAGCTTTAAATAAATGCAAATAATTAATGTTATGATCCTGACACTTAATGTTCTAGAAAATAGGGCTAGGATCCATATGACCATGGGTGTATGGGTCCCGCTATCTTGTCAGGGACCAACTTTAATATGTTGTTGGTGGTACTTTAAAATTTAGAATTCAAATTTCAATTGTTGGATTTTGGAATTTAAATTTTGGGAAATTAAAACAATTGCATATAAATACTTAGTTGTTTCACCATTTAAAATCTAAGTGAAACTAATAGGCTAGACGTGAACATCAAGAGAAAAATTTATTGTCAAGATCAAGTCAAGAGTAGCATGTTAGATTTTATTGCAGTAATTCAAGATCCAACGTCATGTCATTTATTCTATGTGTGTTCATGTTATTGTCTTGTGAAGGCTAACATTTTTGTAGGTCTCCAAGCATTCAAGCATTCAATAAAATATATCAAACAAGATCCAAGATCCTTGAGGTGATGTGTATGACTTTAATCCTTCAAGGAATCCATTGAAGGGTGGTGAGTTGCAATATTGTGTTCATTCATCATTCCTTCCTTTCAATTATCACTTCTATCATTGGCATTCCCATTGTGGAAGTGGAAACACTAACATGAGGATTTACTAAGGAAAGCCCCTAAAATGGCCCAACATTTCTCCTCTTTTTGAATGTGCAGGTTAGAGGTTTGAAGAGGATTGAAGGAATCTTGAAGGAAAATTCTTCATTATTGCATTTTTTGTCATATATCTTGTCAAGCCATGAAAACTCAATTACAATATTCACTGACGACATTTTGACAAGTTTACAGCCAAGAAAAAGAAAGTAAAATCTAGCATCAGAGGAGTACAAAATCAGTTTTAGGTCCCCCTATCAAGGACCCATATGCCCATAGGTGACTGTGTCCCTTTGCACATGCCAAATCCAGCTTTTAGTGATAGGTACACATTAGTCTTCCTTCCCAAAATCCACCTGCAATTTATATTTTTAGTCTATGTATTTCCAATTTATTGCATTTTTCATATTAGCTCATATAGCTCAATTAGGTTAATCACTCCAAATCATTTCCTATCCATTTTCTAGGCCCTAAGAAAGTGAATCCAGGTCTAATTGGCTCACCCTTTTGGGTTGATAGTCAATCTATTCATCTTGTTGATCCACCTTCTAATGCAACTTGGAAAAAGGACCCTAAAAAGAACCCTAGGTTTAAACACTAAACATTAAAATGGGTTCATCCCCGTTTTTCATTGGATTTCTTTTGGCCCCAACTTATGGAACCTATAAAGCCTCGTGAAGATTTCTTTTTCAAGTCATATCAAAATTTCAAGGAAAAGTTTATAGTAGAGTTATCTCTTAGAAATATTCTTGAGTGTGATAGGTCCATGGTTGTTCCTTCTCCCCAACCCATTATGGGTGAACCTATTATAAAAATCCTTTCGAGTAACCAAGATAAATATACTGCAGTCCCTCCACCTGTCTCCTATAAGAGATCAAGAGACAATAAGATGATTCCCTTTGTGCTTCTAAAGATAAAACAAGTGTATAGACCTAAAGAGATAGTGGTTTCCCAACCCCCAGTGGTTTCTTCAGTTCCTCTCTTACAGGAAGAAACAAAACCTATGGTTGATAAACCGGTTCCTACCCCATCACAACTTGAAAATCGTGCAAAAAGAAATAGAAATGCTAAAGATCATAGGCGTATACATCGTGCTATTGCCTGCCAATTGGAAGAAAAGAAAAAAACAATGCATGATAATCCAACACCTATGGAAAAAACTCAAGAAGAAATCCAACTTTCACCAAAACAAGACATAAAACTAAAAGAAGAAATCAAACAAGAAAATTGAAATGCAATCGTCATAGAAGCTCCCTTTGTGATCAATTTGGATATTGATGATGAGATTGCTAAAATTGATGAGGAGGTGCATAATGAGCTTAATATTTTAATTTCAAATCAAATGAATTTAGATGGGGGAAACCATGATGATCCTCTTGATGAGACTGACCCACCACATGTTGCACCTAGAGATGCTCCTAATACGACACTTGTTGTAGTCCCTCTAGCTAGTTTTTTTCCTTCCCTATATGAAGAGAAATATTACGATGTGAACGACCTACTTTAGGTTAGCTCACTTGTGTGGTAATCTTTTATGTTTTTCTTTTGTGTTCTCTATATTTTATTGTGTGTGATGTGATCTCCTGTGTTGTACTGCTTGGTGTGTCTTTGTGTTTGTGAATTTTCTTTGGATAATGCTTGTTGATCCATTGGCGCAATGATACAAAGAAAACGAACATGTCGTGACATTCCTCTATTTTTATCTTCATTCTTCTATATTTTATAAACTTTTTCTTTTACCTCTTTGTTTTTTGTTTTCCTTTTGGGGACAATGCAAAGCATTCAAACATTTAGGTCTCTTCCATGTTGACCCAAAAGTTTCTTTTTTTTCTCTCTCTCTATGTGTCATTCCTCCATTCTGTTCATTGTTCTATGAGTTTTTGGGGAATGATGTCAATTGAGATCTATTATATCACTATAGAAAATATGCATACTGACCCCATATCCATGGATCCCTCAATATACCTTTCCATGTTGTTTGTTGCATTGTGTTTGGGGGCAACCCCTTACATTTTGTAGCTTTATTTGTGTAGACATGTAGAAATGACCTAACACTTATTGCACATCCTAAATGATATTTTCTCATCATTGACATCATTATCACCTTATATCACTACATTTCACATCAATTACATCAAAACCCCTAATTTTCTCTATTAATTGAATAATATTACATTAATTAATTAATTCACTTATTCATCATTTTTGACTAATTAAATAAATTTCATTTATTTAATAAGGTCCTAATCTAACTTTATTCCTCCTGATGAATTAAATAACATCAATTATTTAATTATGTCACTAATTTACCCTATTCCCCCAAATTAATTAAATTATTACCACTTATAGTTTAATTAAATCACTTTCCCCTAAACTAGAATAATTAAATAAATTATTCAAAACATCATCCAAAAAGGTCAAAACAAACAAATACAACTTTGTTTGTAAAAGTCAAACATGAATTGAATTTTCAACTCAAAAATATTTATTAATTAATTCAATTAATTAAACCCTCACCCACTTTCATGATTGAGAAAATTACCATCCCCCGATTGCTCACTCTAATTGGCTGATGGATTCATTTATTTCTTTACTAATCCATCTATTTCCTAACTGATTCATCTATTCTTCAATCCCACTGAAGGATCAACAATATTTCCTCAATTCCACTGATTAGGCAATCTATTTCCTCTTATTGATCAATCAACATCCTTAATTTATTTGATCACAGGAGCTAACTGAGCACTCTAAATCTTCTCAGCATCTTTCAATCGTCGATCAGGATATTCTAGTACGCGATCTTGCATGTTCATTTCAAAAAACAAAATCTATATAACAATCTTCTTCATCCTCAAAAATGATCAAAGAATTGACATCTTTTGTGCAATGAAGTAATGTTGAACTGAAAATCGATTTCTTTGAAGGTTTTACACACATCTTCGATCACCATGCACGTACATTGGAGCTTTTGCATCGCATAAATGGAGGCTTCGCATGGATACAAAAATCCAACATCATTTACAAATACACTTCGCTATGCGATAGGTAACGATATTAGTTAATTGAATTCTTTATATGTTCTTTGATTGCATTGCTTTAGTTCATTGAATTCAGTAATCTCATAGCATTCATTTCATGAGTAATGGGTATGAATCTTAATCTTTTGTTTGAATTAGATTAGTTTAATTCATCCATTTTGATTTCCTTATGCTTATCAATTTCCCCCTTTACACAATTTGTAAATATATCTTTTGCATAGGGATTTCCAAATAAGCTCTTGTGATCCTTTGTTGCATGACATTTTTCATTTTCTACTTTAAAGTAATTGCTCATAGCATGGTGTTTTACAATTTCTTTAAAGTGGGGCATACATTGGCATTTTTTCCCTCCACTTTGTTCATGGGAGTTGAATTTAGTGTAGCATCAGTATTGCATCTTGTGGCACCTTATCAAGGTTATTAGGGAGTAAGACTCTTGGTATGGTCGGGTACACCTTGTAGACCTAGTGTGTGTCTCTCATTTTACCTTGTCTTGGGGGCTCACCTAGTGAATAACGGACTTCACTAGCCCATGTGTCTCCCAGTTTATGATTCACCTAACAAATATCAAACTCTTTTATTATGTGAGTCATGAACACCTTTTAACATGGCCACCTAGCATAATATAACTTGCTTTCTAGTAAAGCCATGTGTCCCATGAGTGATGTGTATGACTTCAGTCCTCTATTGGTATGTGGTGACCGATCATGCAAATTTTGTACACTCATAACGTATCCTCACCAGGGTTTGGGGTCGGGTTGAGCCCCGAGCGGGGGTTTAGGGGCGGTAGCCCCTGACAGCAAGGGTTCGGAGACGACAACCCCCAATAGTAGGGGTTTTGGGGTGCAACCCCCGAAAAAAATTTCCTTTAACATGTGAAATTTTTTTTCTCACTAACACATCAAATGAGAAAATGACTTTGTAAAACCCTAATTTTGGAAGCTTCCAAAAATCTTGTTATAAGTGGTTGGGATGTAAGTTGTGGAGTGTGTAATTCGTGAGATTGTAATATGCTTTGCACTCGATAATAAAATTATTGGGTGGCTGATTTTTTGTGGATGTAGCCCATATTGGGTGAACCATGTTAAATTTCTATGTTGATCTCTTTTGTGTTATTCTTCATTGTTATTTCTAGGTTATTTAATCTACATATAATTGTTAATGTTTATTGCTCTAATTTTCCTAAACCCTAACAACTGGTATTCGATTCGTGTGTATTTTGGTTGATTGACAGGAAACCTCTAAATTTGAGTGGGAGCAATGGAAGAAGAAAAATTCAAGGTTGAGAAGTTTAATGGCCAAAATTATCAATTATGGAAAATGCAGATGGAAGAATATTTGTATCAAAAGGATTTATGGTGGCCATTGCAAGGAAAAACAAAGAAAGAGGCTACTATTTTCGATGAAGAATGGTAAATTCTAGATAGAAAGGCACTTGGAACCATTCGGTTGTGCTTGGAATCATCTGTGGTGTTCAATATAACAAAAGTAAAGACAATAGTGGATCTAATGGAACAATTGGCTAAATTATATGAAAAAAACTCAGCCTCAAATAAGGTATTTCTCATGAATCATTTGTTTAATCTAGAAATGATTGAAGGTGGATCTGTGACAGATCATTTAAATGAGTTTAATACGATTACCAGTCAGTTAACTTGTGTAAAAGTGAATTTTGATGAAGAGGTGAGGGCTCTCTTGGTTTTATGTTCTTTGCTAGAAAGTTGGAATAGTTTGGTAATGGTTATAAGTAAATCTGTCTCTAATTCAAATACATTAAAATTTGATGATGTTGTTGGTGTTATCCTTAGCAAGGAAATGTGATGGAAAAGCACAGGTGAGACTTCAACAATGGGTAATGCTTTGATTGTAGAGAATAGGGGAAGAACAAAGGAGAGAGGAAAAATCCCAAAAAATTGTGGGAAGTCACAACAGAAGTTGAAGAAAGGCAGATCTAAATCTAGAGGAAAAATGGATTGCTAGAACTATGGAAATCCAAGACACTTGAAGAAGGATTGTTGGAACTGAAAAGGAAAACAAGGAGATAGAAAACATCATGACAATAAGGAAGCTAATGTTGCAAGTAATAAATTGCAGGATGCTTTAATTCTATGTTTAGATAATGTTAATGATTCCCGGGTAATAGATTCAGGGGCTTCATTTCATGCCACACCCCATAGGAAATATTTTGTAGATTATGTTCAAGGTGATTTTGGACAGGTATATTTGGGCGATGATGAACCCTACTAGATTGTTGGAAAAGGAAAAATAAAAATAAAGCTGCAAAATGGAAATGAATGGCTACTATAGGAGGTAAGGCATGTTCCAAATTTGAGAAGAAATTTAATCTCATCAAGACCTGGGTAGTGAAGGCTACATAGTTACCTTTACAGACAAAGTGTTGTAGGTCACTAAAGGTGAAAAGGTAAGCATATTGTATTTGTGTACTAGTAATACTTATTCTACCTTAGCTACTATAGAAACAATTGCTACTGAGACAGTTAGAGCACTTGCTATAGGAACAAAAACAGAATTGTGGCACCATAGACTTGGGCATTGTTACCAATTTTTTGCCACAGCTCAATTGGTGGAGCTGGCTGAACATTGTTATTTCTTCAGGTGAATTACAGTTATTTCTTCATTATTCTTCAAGTGACAGTTGAGCATTAAAAAGAGGAAACTGAGTTTCAGAAGTGCTATTCAAATGTTCCAAAATTAAATGAAGTACAAAATTGAACATATAAACAACATAGCATTTTAAATGCTTTTGTTCATTTCATGAAGTGATTCGTAATTACATAGCTTCATTTGATTGGAAGAGTTCAAATGATAATATAACATTGCATTGAAATGCATTTTCTTTTCAAATGAAAAGCATAAGATGAAATCAAATATCCACACAAGCCATGGACATGACTATCATAGTGCATCATTAATAGCACACTACACTATGGAAGATGCAAAAGAAGAAATCACATAAGTAATGACATAATCATCATTGCCTGATTGGCTGATGGTTGACGTTGAAGTGGTGTACCTTTGTATTCTCGAGCTCCGTTGACCTGTAAGAGAAAAGAGGGGGATGTCAGAGGCTCTGATTATGAAGATACCTATATGAATCACCAACAATAGTGCAACCTACTATCAATCATACACTGAAACAATCAAGAAGAGTACAGAAGCATGAGCTGAAGGAGAAACATCAATGATCATCATATCTTGTTTTTATGCTAACATTGTTTGTTTCCTTGTGTAGGTATGTGGAAAATCACAATGTTGTTTATTATTCGAAGATCAAGCATGTGGAGAAAAATGGGCTCCCACAAGGGTAGAGCTTGGCATGCTACCCTAATTCATTACAAGTGGGCTGATAAAGAAGTAGTAATTACATCATCATATTCATCAGGAAAAGAAATGATATACAACTGAAGAGTTAAACATAATTATCTATCAAGCATTAAACCAACTGTGCATTCATAACAATCAAGTAAATTCTTTCTGAAAGCTACAAGTGAACAGTGAGTTTAACCCGCTCAATTAATTCTTTAACCCACTCAATTAATTCAACTGAGTACATTTATATCAGACATTACTATATGGTTCATGTTCTTTTTCTATAGTGTTATTTGTTCATCATGTTCATAATGTTAGGCAAAGATTAATAGTGTTCTTTCTCACAACCAAGGACAGTGAACAGGCATACATTATTCCTTAATGAATAGATTTGTTTTAATTTTCATCTTAGAAGTGAATAGATTTACGAAACAGTTAGTTAAGTGGAGCATAAAAATGCATGAAGAGTGCCAGGTTGAAGCCCAAGAGTATGAAGGGATAGATATTGCATTCAAATGGTAATGAACAGTCAATTCCAGTTTGGCTGATAAGTAAATACAACATTAAGAATTACAATGTGAAATGATTGTTCCAGAATGATAAGGAAATGACAAACATAACAGAAAGGTGTTTTTGAAGTGTTAGTCATGCTGGCTAAAACAATCAAGTAAGATGTAGTCATTAGAATTATAGTGTTTCAATTTAAATTTCTGCATAGATCCAGGAATAGAATCAAGAAAATCAATCATCCTGAGTTTCTTCAAGGAAAGTCAATAAGGAGGCAGCATCAAAGTGGCTTGCATGCCTAGAAAATATAAATGCCACTATTCTCATTAGCAAATGTGAAGTACAAGGATAGAAGCAAGGGATTTGTGAAGATCAAATATACGGACCTTCATCGAATATAGTGTGCAGGTGGGGTAGACACAATTTTTTGATGGACGGTGGAGTAAAGTAATCCAAGATTTCACTATTTTAAAGTCTTGTTTCTGTATTTGTCATGTTTTTTTTAAAAGGGAGATACAACAGGTAAAGGTCATTTCAGAATAATCAAATGAATGACAAAGCATAAGGAAGTGGCAAAGGTGCTTCTAAAAGTTCCAATTTAGTTGAAAGAGAAGATACAGTCTTTAGAACTACAATACTTTAGTCAAAATCTTTGCATGAAATCAAAATAGAGTTGAGATGTCGGCTAGTCTATAGACTCAATCCAAAAATTCTGTGTGCAAAGAAAATAGTATGGGAATAATAATGCATTAAGAGGTGTCCTTCTTCACAAAGAGACATATACAAAAATACAAATGAGTATATCTTCATGGGTCAAGCTAATTTTCACATGAATATCAAAACAAACATATTTAATGCAATTTCCAGCTTACCCATGTAGGGGTTTTCAGCAAAAGGGAGAAGGAATGTGGGTGAATGCATAGTGTTTAAATGGACAAGTTGTAACACAACAAGAAATGCACTGAGAAGGAAGTATGCTCTAGATTTCCAAGATTTCATATGAAGACTGAGAAAGCACCAGCCATGATGGGTCGAGCCCATAAATTGAATATACAAAATACCCACGTTTGGGGTTTGATGTTAAATACAGAAATTGCAAATTGCAATGTCAACCCATCTGTGGATTTTACATGAAACAACAAGAATACAAAAAATGTGAATTTCCTTTGTTGGGTTGCATAAATAGAGAATGCTAGTTTTCATTCAAATCTCATGATACCCATGAAGGGGTTTGTTCTAAAGGTGTGAAGTTGGTAAAAAATTCAACGTGGGTCGAGCTCAAAATGCTGAGAAGGTTCTCACAGGATTTTCATAGCCACGGCTTGTTGACCCATCTGGAGTCAAGTTCCAAATTTGATGGTCGAATGAATATATGAATAATGAAACACAAAGATTCAAAGATTCAATAAATTACTATTATGGGTCAGACCCAGAAGTTTCCATACACCAAAATCAGATACATATGTTGCGGCCTGTACATGGCCATAAATCATAAGTAAAAGTTTTCAAGCATTGTGAAGCAAATGAAGTATATGCTTTAAACACAACTTACCGGTCTGAGCTTGTAGAAGAACACAATGGTCGCAGCCAGAACATTCACAGAAGGATCCAAATTTAAAAAGCTTTCACCATGGCGGCCAGAGGAAGACACTAAGAGCCCAAGCTCAAGGCTCGAGCTCTCTTAAGTGAGCACAGAGAAGTATACAAATGCATTAGAGGTTGTCTTAGCCATGGACACAAGAGCAGAAATTTCAAAAGTGAAGCCAAAAAAGCTACAAACAAGAAGCTCACCTTGTGTAAAGAAAAAAAAAACAATAAACCTCGAGCAAGCTCTTTCATGAAGGCTTCCAGTCAAAGCTCGAGCTCATGCATAGCGGCCAAGAGGTAGTCACAGGAAATGTAAAGAAGTCAGAAACAAAGCATGAGTAGGCCACGACCTTAGTAACCCTTACTGCTTTTAGAATGAAGTGAGACGTCACATTAACATACAAATCAAGCTTACCCTATCAATATTCGACTGTCAGAAGGTGAAGGTGAAGACTCTTGAGCATGTAAATTACAGTCTGAGATCAATCATGGTGGCAGCGCTATCCTTTCAGCTAGACACTAATTTTTCCAAAAATGATGATTGCAAAAATGAAATCATTTTTAGGGTTTGACCTCTTTTGTCTCATGCCCTAATTCAAGCCAACATTATAATTGCCTTCAAATTTTCACCTTTGACATTAGCATGTGGGAAATTTGAATTAGGGTTACCTTTGCATTATGAAATCAAAGTCTGAAGCTAATCTTTGAAAGGCCGAAAATTCATATGCCTTAGTCAAGCTTTAAAGAATGATAGAGTTATTTTCCTAAGGTTTAGGATTATTTGTTAATGAAGAGGGTTGTGGGCTTAGAGAGATTTATGATTAATGATGCCTTGGTGAAGAGTAAATAAGTGGAGATATATTTGATTTTAATTGATTTTGTGAGAAATCAATAAGAGTTGTAATATCATTGCACATTTGACACTTAGGGTTTTTGTTTTTTGAATTGATTTTGAAGAAATCAATTAGGGATACTAATGAGTAGAGTTGTCTTGTATATTTTTATGATTTTTTAGAAGAAAAATAAAGCATTGTAATGGAGAGATAAGGTTGTAATTCTTTTTGCAAAAAAAATAGACAAATTATAAAATTTGCAGTGATGTAAAGCAGAATCGTAAAGCAATATTTTATAAATTGTTTTATGATTTCTTGCTATTTTTAGCAGATTGTATTGACCTTTTCCCTGGGTTGGATTTGAGTCTCATCTTAGAGAGATAAGGTTTTTTTCTGGCTTTTAAAGCAAATTCAACCTATTTTTAGAGGCTTTACAGTTTGATCATAAAAGTAGTGTGCTTTTTTCTACTTTTATGCAGTTTTTTGAGATAGTTTGAAGCTTTTTTCCTTGAGCTTCTTTGTGAGCTCAGATTAAGGTTTCCTGGAGATATATTTTGAAAAGACTTAGTCTTTTCTGGGGCTTCCCAGTTCGGTAGGCAGTTTCTTGCTCATACACATTTTTGAGCTTGTTAACCTTTGGTATTCAGTTTCAGATTATGGCATACTCCTTCAGTTGAATAAAGCATCACTCATATTCCTCAATTCTATTTCTTTTGCGGTTTTAGTTCAATGTTACAATGTGATTTATGTTTTGCAGAATCCTTATTATGTCCTAGACTTGTAATTTTGGTACAGAAAGTTCATAAAATATAGGTTGCGTGTTGTATTTAATTTTGAATCTTCATGCAAATTATTCATGTGTTTAATGTTCAGGAGGAATTGTGAAATATTATTGTTTTCTGAAAGTTGTTTGTGGGAAAAAACTAGTGTCATCATTAAGTTATTATCAAGTCCTGAAAATCATTTTAAGTCATAGTTTCATTTCAGTCATCTTTCTCTATCCCTTTTCTCGGAAGAATCTTTAGAATAGGATCAATCATTTGGAGAACCAGCTCACTCTGGAGATTCCTTCTTCGTTCAGATCACCCACATCTGAAGAAGGTTTCCATGTTTCAGTAGATTGCTGAATCTTGCATTCAACAGGGTGCAAATCTAATTGACAACAGGAACATGAGTGAGAAAGGGATGAAGATTAATCACTCCAAAAAGTTGCTACTAGGTCTAAAGTAGATTGGCTTGGAGTTCTGCAAAAATTGTGTTTATGGAAAACAAAAAAAGAGTATGATTTCTCAAAGTTGGGAAAGAGAAGAAGAGTGAGAAATTAGAGCTTGTGCATTCAGATGTAGGGGGGCCACCTTAGGTATCTTCTCTTGGTGGCTCTTGTTATTATGTTACTTTTATTGATGATGCAACTAGGAAAACATGGGTGTATTTCCTATAAAAAAAATCAAAAATATTTGAAACTTTTAAAAAGTGGAAAGCTTTTGTTGAGAATGAGACAGGAAAAAAGTTGAAGTATTTTAGATCTAACAATGGAGGTGAGTATTGCAGTAGAGAATTTGAAAATTACCGTTCATACAATAGAATCCATAGGCAAAAAATGGTTCCTAGAACCCCACAAGAAAATGGTGTGTTTGAGAGGATGAATAGGACCATTATGGAGCATGCAAGGAGCATGAGATTGCATGTTGGACCACCCTTATAGTTTTGGGTAGATGTTGTACATACCATTTTTTATTTAATAAAAAAAGGACCTTCAAATCCTTTGGATGGTGGTATTCCAGAGGAGGCATGGATGGGTAAAAAGGTAAACTATTCATTTCTGAAAACCTATAGTTGTGAAGCTTTTGTCCATGTTGATATTGAAAATAGAACCAAGCTTGAGGAAAAGTCTAAAAAATATACCTTCATTGGATATGAAGTAGATGAATTTGGTTATCTATTATGGGATTATGAAAATCATAAAATCATTAGGAGTAGAGATGTTATATTCAATGAGAAGGTCATGTATAAGGACCGGCTACAGGAAAAGAAGCATGAACAAGCCAAAAAGGAATATGTGATGTTGGATGATATTCCAGAAAATAAAATGCCAGTGGTACCTGATGCTCATCAACAAGTTATCCCACATACTCCTACAACTGTTAGACGTTCGACAAGGATAACTAGACCTCTAGAAAGTTTTTTTCCATCATTATATTCTATATTATTAAATGATTCTGGTGAACTTGAAGGTTATGAAGAAGCAATGCAGGTAGATACCAAAAAGTAGTGGGAGCTAGGAATGAAAGAGGAAATGGATTCCTTGCTGCAGGATCAGACTTGCGACTTAGTCCAATTGCCTACAGGTAAAAGAGCATTGCTAAATAAATGGGTTTATAGGTTGAAGGAAGAAGATGGAAGCAAGAAAATATATAAGTCCAAACTCGTGATAAAAGGTTTTACATAGAAAAAGGTATATATTTTGATGAAATATTTTATCCTATTGTAAATATGACTTCTATTAGAACTATTCTAAGTCTTGCAGCTATGGAAGACTTGTATCTTGAACAAATAGATGTGAAAGCAACATTTCTCCATAGGGATTTGGAAGAGGAAATATGCATGCAACAACCATGGGGATATGAGGTCAAGGGTAAGGAGGAATTTGTGTTCATGTTAAAGAAGAGTTTGTATAGCCTGAAGCAAGCACCTCAACAATGGTATTTGAAATTTGATAGTTTTATGGTTGAACAACGTTACAAAAGATGTCATTCTGATTATTGTGTTTATTTTAAGAAATTGGATAATGGAAGCTATATTATCTTGTTGTTTTATGTTGATGGCATGCTTGTTGTCAGGTCCAACATGTAGCATATTAATGAACTTAAACAGAAATTAGAAAATTCATTTGCTATGAAGGGTTTGGGTGCAGCAAAAAAAATCCTTGGTATGAGGATCACACAGGACAGGGCAAACAAAAAATTATTTTTGACTCAAAGTGAGTATGTAGAGAAGGTGTTGAAAAGGTTTAACATGCAGAATGCAAAAGCAGTTAGTACACCTTTTCCTAGTCATTTTAAGTTGACTAAGGAGATGTGTCCAAAGACACAAGAGGAGGAAGACAAAATGTCTAAGATACCATATGCATCAAAATTTGGTAGATTGATGTATGCAATGGTATGCACAAGGCCAAATATTCCACATGCAATGGGAGTTGTGAGCAAGTATATGAGAAATCTAGGAATGAAACATTGGAATGTGGTAGAATGGATTCTCCGATATTTGAGAGGCACTACTTTAAAGAAACTGTGTTTTGGAGGGATAATTTTTTCTCTAAAAGGATATGTTGAATCTAATCTAGCAGGTGATATTGGTAGTAGGAGTACTACAGGGTATGTTTTTACTGTAGGAGGTACTGTAGTTAGTTAGATTTCAAGGCTGCAAAAGGTTGTCGTGATTTCAACCATTGAAGCTAAGTATGTTGCTGCTACAGAAGCTAGCAAGGAGATGATTTGGTTACAACATTTTTTGGAAGAATTGGGACAACAAGGAGATAACCCTTTGTACACTAATAGCCAGAGTGCCATTCATCTTGCTAAGAATTCAACTTTTCATTAAAAACTAAGCACATACAGCTCAGATACCACTTCATTTGGTTACTTTTGGAGGATGGTCAATTGAAGCTGGAGAAAATTCACACCAGTGAGAATCCTGCAGATATGTTCACAAAGATAGTTACACAGGAGAAACTAATTTCCTCATTAGTTTCCATTGGCCTTCAAGATTGATAATGGTGGACATAAGAAACCAACTAGACCTACAATCTAGTGGGAGCTACAAGTGCAGTGCTATCATCCAGGATTAGTCTCTAAGTGGGAGATTGTTTGGTGTGGAGCCTGATCAGTCTCCAAGTGGGAAATTTTTGGCATGTAGTGATTGATCATGCAAATACTGTACACTCGTAACATATCCTCATCGAGGTTCAGGGTCGAGCTAGGCCCCAAGCAAGGGTTTGGGGGTAGCAACCCCCGATAGCAAGGATTTGGGGGTGCAACCCCCAAAAAAAACTTCCATTAACACGTCAAGGTTTTTTTCCTACTGACACGTCCAATGAGAAAATGACTTTGTAAAACTCTAATTTTGGAATCTTCCAAAAAGCTTGTTATAAGCAGTTGGGATGTAAGTTGTGGAGTGTCTAATTTGTGAGATTGTAATCTTCTTTGCACTAGATAATAAAATCATTGGGCGGATGATTTCCTATGGATGTAGCCCATATTGGGTGAACAACATTAAGTTTATGTGTTGATCTCTTTTGTGTTATTCTTCATTGTTATTTCTAGGTTATTTAATTTGCATATAATTGTTAATATTTATTTCTCTGATCTTCTTGAACCTTAACATCCTCATGGGTAATTTTCTTTATTCGATGGATGACATTTGGTATTTGATACATTTTAAGACTGATGTCTTGTTACCTTATTGACTCAAATATTTTAGTAATAACCTTATTTTTTGTGTTTATGTTCATGTGTATTCTTCATGTTTACACCATTTTTACATTGTGTTTTTTTTTTTTTCATCATCATCTTTATGTTCTATGGTACCATATGTTTTTTCATTGTGAATGCTTTGTGTTTTCTAACATGAATTTTTGTGTATGTCGTCTTGCTACATATAAAAAATGTGTATGTTCCTTGGTACTTATGTTGGTTCTCCATGGGATCTTAGATCTTGGGGCTTCATCACCCTCCTTGATCCTTAACCATCCCATTTCTTCAATATTTTGTACATTTGAACCCCTCTTGACACATATTTCTCCACTTTAGTGTGAGTTTGAGCATAAGTTCATACTCCCATAAAGTGGGGACTAAATGTAGTGTAGAAAATTGTCACCCTTAATAATTTCACACTATGTTTTTCCCCCCCTAAATTATTGGACCTAATTAAGTCCCTAATTCCCTAAATTATGCATTCCAAACCCTATTTTAATCATTTTTTGACAAAGATACAAGCTTTAAATAAATGCAAATAATTAATGTTATGATATCAACACTTAATGTCCTAGGAAATAGGGCTAGGACCCATACACCCATGGGCATATGGGTCCCCCTATCTGTAATGACCCTGCTCAAATCTGATTGAAAACTTCTGATTGAAGGCTCAAGAAATTTTGTCAAACACTTCACATACAAGGGTCATATGACTGATATAACATTTCAGTTTGCCTCAATGGCTCTTTTCTTCAATTAGCATTAATGAGAATGCTTACAAATGACTCTAAATTGACTAAACAATGACCTAACATGAATGTGCAACCTAATTTGGCAATATTGAATGCATAAATGAGTTCTAATCATGAAAAATGGTCACCTACAGCCAACTGGTATTTTTACAAACAGTTGGTATGCAAACTGACTAGCTGATAATAAATGATATTGAATTGCTCAAATGACACCAGCAACTTATATCACCAATTTGCAATATAAAGACTCATTACAATGCTCATTAAATGTTTTTTTATGAGCAACTTAGCCACCTACAGCCAAGTGACTTTTATCAAACACTTGGAATGCATCCATCTTGAATCTAGAAGACTATGAATAATGTTACTAATCTAAACTAAACTCCAGCACTTGTTAATAAACCAAAATGCAAAGCATTGCCAAGACTCTTGGCAATTTACAACTTTTTTGAAGTTTGCTAATTTCTAAGTACAAAATCAGACTTCAAACATATACAAATATGACATGTAAATGAGCTCCAAACAATGCAAATAAACCTGGAATGAAGTCACCTTGGATTGGAGATGAAGTAGCAAGCAAGAACAAAGGAGAGTGCACCTTATCAGTGATGGATGATGTCTCAGCCCTAGCCGCCCCTGCTGGATATTTCAGACTTCAAAAATAAAATAATAGCAGCTGCAACCTCTAATTTTGATGACCAAACATCATTGTCCATCCTCTAGAAATTGATTGCTCCAATACCCATAAGCCAAAAACAAGTGTATGAATTTTAATGAATTTATTTGTGCTTCCCAGCCCAATTCGCCCCTTTTCTAGTAGACCTCAGAAAATAAATATAAATCAGCCTCTAAAGATCTCCTCTAGCTCCAATAATGATCTCCATCTCCTTAGAAGTCAAGCACTACTAATCAAGACCAAGATCAATGGATGTTATGGCTGCAATAAGCAAAATCGTGGCTCCCTCAAGCTGATATATATGACTGTAATTTATTCTAGAATTCATAAAGATGCAAATTGAACCTTGAATAATAATCTTGATGAAGTCTCAATACACCAAAATGACTCCAGCAATGCACCAATTGATCTCTTCAAATCAATACCACCAAAATTTGGCCAAAGGCCATAAAATTTTGCTTTGAAGTACAAGTAGAAAGTCTGAAGCAACTTCTTCAACTTTTCAATAATTCAAGTGATATTTCACACCCTCAAAATTGCTTACCAATTGAGAGTTTTCATTCTCAATGGCCAAAGACAACTGCAGAAACCCTAGGCTCCACAACCATCAAACATCAACATCAACAACAACAAATATGCTTGATAGGAAATGAGCCTTCAATGCCTATTTATTCTTTTTCCTCAATAGATCGGCCTCCTTCTAGAACTTTCCCAAGTCACCTTCTAGAATGGAATATTATTTTATTTTATTTTATTATTTTGCACTTTATAATAAAATAATTATTCATAACATAAAGTGCAAACATAACATTAGTTTATAACATGAGGTTTCTAAAAATAGAAACATATCATTAGAACACCTCCATATGAAGAATAAATCACGAAATGAGCCAACCAATCAACTGGGTATCTGCCAAATGACCCTCTTATCAAGCTCCATTAGCCTACGAGGATCAAGAATAGGCTTATTCTTCTAAACTCCAATGCTCATGAAAAAGGGGACATTACACTATCTTACGAGGACTAATTTTTAATATGTTGTTGGCAGTATTTTAACATTTAGAATTCAAATTTCAATTGTTGGCTTTTGGAATTTGATTTTTTGGAAATTAAAACAATTGCACATAAATACCTAGTCATTTCACCATTTGAAATATAAGTGACACTAACAAGCTAGAGGTGAACATAAAGAGAAAAAATTATTGTCAAGAGAAATTCAAGAGTAGCATTTCAAAGTTTATTGCAGCAATTCAAAATCCAACATCATGTCAAATTCTATGGGTGTTCATGTTATTGTTGTGTGAAGGCTAACATTGTTCTAGGTCTCCAAGCATTCAAGAAAATCTATCAAGAAAGATCCAAGATCCTTGAGGTGATGTGTATGACTTCAGTCCTTTAAGAAAGCCATTGAAGGGTGGTGAGTTGCAGTATTGTGTTCATTCATCATTCCTTCCTTTTGATTATCATTTCTATCATTGGCATTGCCATTATGGAAGTGGAAACACTAACATGGGATTTAAGTGAGGAAAGCCCCTAAAATGGCCCAATATTTCTCCTCTTTGTGAATGTGCAGGTTACAAGTTCGAAGAGGGTAGAAGGAATATTGAAGGAAAATTCTTTATTATTGCATTTTTTATCATATATCTTGTCAAGCCATGAAAACTCAATTACAAAATTCACTAATGACATTTTGACAAGTTTACAATGAAGAAGAAAATTAGATCTAGCATTAGAGGAGTATAGAATTAGTTTAAGGACCCCCTATCAGGGGCCCATATGCCTCTAGGTGACTGTGTCCCTTTGCACATGCTAGATCCAACTTTTGGTGATAGGTACACATCAGTCTGCCTTCCCCATATCCACCTACAATTTATAGTTTTAGTTTGCATATTTCTAGTTTATTGTATTTGTCATATTAGGTCATATAGCTCAATTAGGTTAATCTCTCTAAATCATTTCCTATCCGTATTCTAGGCCCTAAAAAAGTGGATCTAGGTTTGATTACCACACCCTTTTGGGCTGATAGTCAATCTATTCACCTTGTTGATCCACCTTCTAATGCAAGTTGGAAAATAGACCCTAAAAAGAACCATAGGTTTAAACACTAAAAAATTAAAGGGTTTCATCCCCCTTTTTCTATGTTTCAAGTAGTAAAACATAACCACCCATGCTAAAGGAGATAATAATAAATTAAGAGAGGTTAGAGAGGATATTATTCAACTAACAAAACAATTGAACACAAATCGTATGAGCATAGAGAAAATATGTCAAAAATAAACATAAGTGCAATAGGAAAGGTGTCATAGAAGGATGGAAAAATAAAAAAAGACTAATAATTAGCATGTCAAAAAGAATGTTTAGTGTGCCAATGTGGGTGTTGCCAAAAAGAAGAAAGAAGAGTGTGTCATTGAGGGAGCTTCTAATAAATAAATGGAACTCTAGGATATATTTAAATTATGATATACAAACCTAGGAGTTCCCCACTAAAACCATTGGCATATATTATGGTATCTAATTTAAAATTACTTTAGAATTCCATATGAGTATGCATGTCCACATATAATTCCAATTAGATGAATAAAAAGGAGATGAATGTGCTAAATACACTTACCATTGTATTGGACATTAATATTTACACAACCATAAGTCTTGATTCTTTCTAAAGAAATAATTGATATCATAAAAAGATAATGAGATGACCTTGACATTCATGGCTATTTTTCATGTAAATTCCTTCAAAGGGCTCAAAATTTTGCTATTATTTTCATTTGACTACTATTAAAAGATGAAAATAGAAAACTAACTTTCTAAAAAAAAGATAAGATAAATTAAAGTTATTTCAACTAGAATATTGCATATATCTAATTTCTATTGACTTAAAAGTATTCTTTCAAATACATCATATTCCTTTAATGTTATGTATATTACACATTTGGATGAATATAAAATATTCCATTAATTTCCATTTAATGTGATGTATAACACATTCAGATGAATATGAAATGTTTCATTAATTGTAATTTGATGTGATGTATATTACATGTAAGTCCCATGGGTGTTTGTTTCTCTCTCCTCATCTTATAATTATCTATTAGAGACATGATATTTTACATTATTTTGTATTGTTTGGTTATTAATTGATGATACTAATGTACAAAATAGATTCTTAATATGTGTATTTTTAAATATTGGCATATATATGTCGTTATATTTAAGATTAATCTTGTATAGTGCTTTTTAACTTCACTATTTTTGGTTAAATAGTCTAATAGTTGTGTTGAAAAAGACAACTAAGAGGGGGGATGAATCAGTTGTATCCAATTAATCCTTTAAAACATTCGTTGGAACTTAGATCAATCACAAATACTTAACTTTTCTAAAAGATTAAACATTAAGTGTAAGTACAGAAACTAAAAACCATCACACAAACACAATTTTTCCAAATTTACGTGGAAAACCCAATGAGGGAAAAACCACAATGAGGATTCATTCACACTATAGATAATATCAAAACTGATTACAAAGGCTCACTGCCTAAGAAAGGATCAATGTCAAAACAAGGAGTCACTGTCTAAATTGGGACTCACTATCCAATAGGGTTAACCACCTAGAGGGCTCACTACCACAAAGATACAAAGAAGATCAAAGAGATATTTTACAAAGAGAATACAATCTCAATGCAACAGATATTTCCAAAATAATTTATTCAACCACTTGCAAACATGCAT
The DNA here is from genome assembly GCA_007258455.2 of Sequoia sempervirens. Taxonomy (NCBI): domain Eukaryota; kingdom Viridiplantae; phylum Streptophyta; class Pinopsida; order Cupressales; family Cupressaceae; genus Sequoia; species Sequoia sempervirens. The sequence goes on from VDFB02331311.1 coordinate 29,811, forward strand.
GAATTATAGAGTACACCTTCAGCTCATTACTTCCACAAACTTGGCATTTAGATTCCACATTGATCTGCCACACTCGCATCACATACACACACTGATTCGCATTGGATTTGCATCTATCTACTCTATTTCTTTGCACTTATCTCTTGTGTAACTTTCACTACTAACTCATCGTGTATATATACAAACTTCAACTTTGAAACATATGATCCAAATTTGACCATCCATCATTAAATTCAAATTTGGTCAATGCCAAGACATCTTAAGGTGGAATTAGAATGAGGGCAACCCAAACACATGCTTGATGAGGACCCAAATAGGTCCCAACATGCTTCATCAACTTTGAAAGTAGGGTTTAACACAAGGTCAACCAAACTAGTGTAAAACACATAGAAGAATCAAGCACACACAACCCTTAGCATGATCAAATCCTTCTAGAAACCAAAATTATCTTCAACATGATCATAAAAACTCAACTCTAGAACTGCAAGTCATAATACTTAACCAAGAAGAAATACAGACCAATAATATTTCTCCCAAACCTTAGCTAGAAACACAGACAACCACTGTTCATAACTGGTGAACATAACTTGCACTTTACAATGAATCAAAAACCAAAAATATAGATATAGCAGCTTTTGACAACCATAATAAACATATCTGAACCACAAAACATAGGATCAAATCCCAAAGTAAAACTTGGAGCAACCACTGAACACCTACGACCTTTCTTCATTACAATTTTATCAATATCCTTGACATATACAGCTAATAACCTGCATCCATGACATCAATGACAACAACAACCAATTGATAACTAGTTGACCAATTGACATCAATGACAACACCTTCATTCTTGCAACAATCTCCCCCTTTGTCATTGATGGCAACACATAATGTGAAAAACCATCAAAGACAACATACTAGCTCTGAACACACTTCTTATGATTTTTCTTTCTATTTCTCCCCCTTAGTAGATAATATTTTTCACATGATACTTTTCTCTCTCTCATTAAAAATAAAATACTCATACAATGACAACACATGACACTACCTGCTCCCCCTGAGAGGTAGCCACCAAAACATCAGTCTAGAAGAAAGATAGATCCATAGACCCATCGTACTAATGCATCTCCATATGCATCTAGTTCAAGAAAGGAGGGGCAATGACAACTAACTTCTCCCAAAGATACTCAAAAGTATCTTTAGGAAGAGCCTTCATAAATATATCAACAATATGATCCTTCATAGGTACATACTCAAGCTTTACTTCATTCTCCACAACCTTCTCTCTCAAGAAATGATACCTAATAGATATATGCTTTTTCCTCGAGTGCATCACTAGATTCTTTGAAATGTTAATTGCACTTGCATTATCACAAAAGATAAAAATAGGACCATAATACACAATTATTATGTCTTTCAATGTATTTTTCATCCGTAAAACTTGTGTACAACAAGATGCAGCAATAGTATACTCAACTTTAGCAGTAGATAAGGAAATTGAATCTTTCTTTTTTCTCAACCATGCCACCAATCTCCAACCAAGAAAGAATGCACCGCCACTTGTACTTTTTCTATCATCTACACATCCAACCTAATTTGCATTTGTATAAGCACCTAGTATAAACTTATTACCCCTAGGATACCATAAGCCATAATCCAAAGATCCATTGAAATATATGAATATCCTTTTAACAACAGCAGAATTTGTTTCCTTAGGATCTTCTTGAAATCTAGCCACAAGATAGACATCATGGATGATATATGGTCTACTAGCAATCAAATACAACAGTTCACCAATCATAGATCTATACTTTCTCTAATCAAATTTAGGTGAATCATCACCTTTACCTAATTTACAACCAGTCACCATAGGAGTGCATACCATTTTCGAACCATCCATCCCAAACTTCTTCAACATCTCTTTCACATACTTTTATTGTGAAATAAAAATTCCTTTCTATGTTTGATTAATTTGTAGCCCAAGAAAGAAATTCATCTCACCAAACATAGACATCTCAAATTATTTTTGCATTTCTTCCGCAAACATCTTACACATAATTTCATTTCCTCCAAAAATAATGTCATCGGCATATACAACCACAATCAAGATTTTGTCATTTTCAATTTTGAAATACATATTACTATATGTCGGTCTTGGGACTAGTTCCCAAGTTTGATTCTTCTCAATCTACATAAGTTCTTCTTTCATAGCTTCCATCCAATTCTCATATTTACATGCTTCACTTACAGTCTTTGGTTCAATTTCAAAAGTAAACAAAGATTTACCTCACTAGTAGCAGCTTTGCTTCTTGTCAATACTCCTTTTGTCTTGTCCAATGATCTGGTTTTCTGAATGATTTTTCTGCACATATCTAGGTGTCTTGAGGGAAACCACCAGAGCTTCTTCTTCTTCTTCATTCTGCTTCTCTTGCTCATCCTTCTCCTATTCTTCCATAATTTCTTCAATCCTTACACAATTAGGTTCATCAGATACATGTCCATCATCATCAATTGAATTCTCCATTGCTTCATCTACCTTGGCATTTGTACTTTCTACAATCTTCCTTGATATTTTATTAAAACATCTATAAGTTTTTCTTTTCGTAGAGTATCCAAGAAAAATACCTTCATCACTTCTTGCATCAAACTTTCCTAAATTTTCTTCATCCTGTCTAATATAACATTTGCTTCCAAATACCTTGAAATACTTAACAATAGGAATTCTTCCACACCATAGCTCATAGAGGATCTATGTACTATTAGCTCTTGCTTGAACTTGACTAAGTACATAAATAGCAATGTGAATAGCGTCTCTCTAGTAGACTTCTGGTAGACTTTCCTCAAGAATCATTGATCTAGCAACTTCTTGAATTATTTTCTTCTTTATTTCAACAACTCCATTCTACTGAGGAGTTCTCAAAGCAAATAACTGTCTTTTTATTCCATGAACTTCACAAAGCATATTAAACTCATGGGAAGTGAATTCACCACCTTTTTCAGACCTTAAGCACTTTATCCTCAAATTTACTCCATTCTCAACCATAGCTTTGAATTTCTTGAATCTATCTAATGCACCAAATTTCTCTCTACGAAATGTATGAATGATAGAGTCCACCTTCTGCTCACTTCATCTGAAAACTCATCATTAAGCTTCGCACTGATCTTCCACACTCGCAACACACACATACTGAATAGAATCAATGTCGCACCAAATTGCACTTTCTCTCTTCTTCTTCACTCTTGTATGTTTTCTATCACTTAATTCATCTTATATTTATACCATCTTCAACTTTGAAACATATCTAAACTTGGCCATCCAAATCCATATTCAAATTAGGTCAACGCCAAAACATCCTAGGGTGGAATTAGAATGAGGGAAACCTAAACACACTCTTCATAGGGACCCAAATAGATCCAACACACTTCATCAACCTCTAAAGTAGTATTTCACACAAGATCAGCCAAACCAGTATAAAACACATAGAACCACTAAGCATGAACTTTTCAAATGCCGAAATTATCTTCAATACAATTAGGGAAACTCAACTTTAGAACCACAAGTCATAAGACTTCATCAAAGAGAAATCTAAACCAACAAAATTTCTCCCAAACCTCAACTAGAAACACAGAAAACCATAGTTCACAACTGGTGAACACAACTTGCACTATACAATAAATCAACAACCAAAAATCTAGATATAACATCTTCTAACAACCATGAACAACATTTCTAAACCGCACAAACATAAGAGTAAATCCAAACCAAAACCTGGAGCAACCACTGAACACCTACAACATATCTTCATTACAATTTTCTCAATATCCTCGACATATACAACCAACAACAACTAGTTGATATCTAGTTGACCAATTGACATCAATAACAACACCTTCAATCTTTCCATTCTTGTAACAATCTCCCCCTTTGTCATTGATGGCAACACATGATGTGAAAAACTATCAAGGACAACATACAAGCTCTCAATACACTTTTCTATTTCTCCCCCTTAGTAGATAATTTCTTATATGCTTCCTTTCCTTTTTCGCATGGTTCTTCTCCCCCTTTGACATTAATGGCAAAGGAAAAAGAATATTTTACATTGGTTTCTCCTTTGACATGAAAAAAAAATACTCATAATGACAACACCTAATACTACCTTCTCCCCCTAAGAGGTAGCCACCAAAACATCAGCCCTAAAGAAAGATAGATCCATAGATCCACTAGACTAATGCATCTCCATATGCATCTAGTTGGAGAAAGGAGGGGAAATAACCCCTAACTTCTCCCGTAGATACATAAAAGTATCTTTAGGAAGAGCCTTCATGAAAATATCAGCAATTTGATCCTTTTTCAGAACATACTCAAGCTTTACTTCATTCTCCATGACCTCTCTCAAGAAATGATACCTAATAGATATATGCTTCATCCTCAAGTGCATCACCAGATTCTTTGAAATGTTAATTGCACTTATATTATCATGGAAAAATAGAAATGTGATCATCATACACCACTGTGATATCTTTCAATGTCTGTTTCATCCATGGAACTTGTGTACAACAAGATGCAGCAGCAATATACCTAGCTTCAACAGTAGACAAAGAGACTAAATCTTTATTTTTACTTGACCATGCCACCAATTTGCATCCAAGAAAGAATGCACCACCACTTGCACTTTTTTTTTATCATCTACACATCCAGCCCAATCTGCATCTATATAGACACTAAGTGTAAAGTCGGTATCTTTAGGATACCACAATCCATAATCCAGAGTGCCATTCAAATATATGAAAATTCTTTTAACAACAGTAACATGAATTTCCTTAGAGTCTTCACAAAATATAGCTACAAGACAAACAACATGCATGATATCTAGTCTAGTAGCAGTCAAATACAATAGTCCACCAATCATAGACCTATACTTGCTCTGATCAGCCTTAGGTGAATCATCATCTTTACCCAATTTTCAGCCAGTCACCATAGGAGTACTTATCAGTTTGGAACCATCCATCCCAAACTTCTTCAACATATCTCTCACATACTTAGAGTGTGAGATGACAATTCGTTTATCTATTTGAATAATCTATAGCCTAAGAAAGAAATTCATCTCCCCAAACATAAACATTTCAAATTCTTTTTGCATCTATTTCACAAACTTCTTGCACATATTTTCATTTCCTCCAAAGATAATGTCATCAATATACAATCAAAATTTTGTTATTTTCAATCTTAAAGTACAAATTACTGTTTGTTGTACCTTTGTTTAAACTTTTTTGAATCAAATACTTGTCTAACCTTGCATACCAAGCTCTAGGAGCTTGCTTCAACCCATATAAATCTTTCTTCAATCTACACACCATATCTAGTTGATCTATTAACTAAAATCCTTTCAATTGTTCCATATAAAATTCTTCTTCTAGCTCACCATTCAAAAATGTTGACTTGGCATCCATCTAATAGACCTTAAAGTCTTTATGAGCAATAAATGCTAAGAACATCCTTATAGCTTCCCTTCTTGCTACCGATGCAAAATTTTCCTAAAAATCTATGCCTTCTTCTTGTAAGTACCCTTTATTTGCTTTGTTTCTAATAACTTCTCTATTTTCATTCAACTTATTTTTGAATACCCACTTTGATCCAATGATGTTTTTATCTGTCAGTCTTGGGACCAATTCCCAATTTTGATTCTTCTCAATTTGCATAAGTTCTTCTTTCATTGCTTCCTTCCAATGTTCATGTTTACAAGCTTCACTTACAATCTTTGGTTCAATATTAGAAAGTAAACATAGATTCACTTTAGCAATAGCTCTGCTTCTAGTCAACACACCTTTTGTCTTGTCTCCAATAATCTGAATTTATGAATTATTCTTCTATACATATTTCATTGTCTTAGGGGACATCACCAGAGCATCTTCTTTTGTTTCATTCTATTCATCCTACTTCCCTTGATCATCTTTTTCCTGTTCTTCCACAATCTCTTCTATTCTTACACAATCAGGCTCATCAGATACATATCCATCAATGTCAATAGAATTCTTCATTGTCTCATCAACCTTGACATTAGAACTCTCTATAGTCTTTCTTAGTATTTTATTGAAACATTTGTATGCCTTGCTATTAGTAGAATATCCAAGAAAAATTCCTTCATCACTTCTTGCATCAAACTTACCCAAATTTTCTTCATCTCTTATGATATAACATTTGCTTCTAAATACCTTGAAATATTTAACAGTAGGAATTCTTCCATGCAATAGCTCATAGGGAGTCTTTTTATCGTTTACTCTTGCTTGAACTCGATTGAATACATAAACAAAAGTATGAATAGCTTCTTTCTAGTAAACTTCCAATAAACTAGCCTGAGTAATAATTGATCTAGTAGCCTCTTGAAATTTTCTATTTTTCCTTTCAACAGCTTCATTCTATTGAGGAGTTCTCTGAGAAGATAACTATATTTTTATTCCATGCACTGCATAAAATATTTTAAACTCTTTGGAAGTGAATTCTCCACCTCTGTCAGACCTTAAGCATTTTATCTTCAAGTTCACTTCATTTTCAACCATAGCTTTAAATTCCTTGGATCTATCTAATGCATCTATTTTCTCTCTAAGAAATGTAACCCATGTATATCTAGAATAATCATCAATTAAAAGCATAAAGTACCTTTCACCACGTAGACTTCTTACTCTTGTAGGACCAAAAAGATCCATGTGAACTAAATCCAGTAATCCGGTAGTGGATTGTTCCTTTGATCTATAAAGATTTCTTGCTTTCTTTTGAAAATGACAATTCCTGCAAATAGCATTAACAGGCTTTGTAATTCTCAGTAAATCTCTCATGGCTTGAACAACACTAATCCTTTCTAAGTTATCAAAATTCATGTGACACATTCTCCTATTCCATAACCAACTGTCATTAATCTGAGTCATAAAACATCATCCATCAACAACCTTAAGTTGATAGATATTCCCTTCATATTTATTTCCTATAGAAATAAATGCTTTGGATCCTTTCTGGATCTCACATCTCTCATCCTTAAACATAAGATCATATCCTTTTATGTACATCTAAAAAAAACTCAACGGATTATGTCTTAAATCCTTAACATAGTAGACATCGTCAATATGATGCTTGCCATCAAAACTCACTGAACCTATCCCATAGATTTTAGCACCAGTATCATCTCCAAACATAACCAAGCCTCCATCATATTTTTCAAGCTTAAAAAATTTACTTTTATCACCAGTCATGTGATGTGAACAACCATTGTCAACTACCCAAAAATTCTTCTCTTATTTAGCATGTAGGGAAGAGATAACCACGCCTTCATTTTTCTCCTTCTCTAGAGGGCTTTCTTTTACCTGTTTTAAAGAATTAGTAGAAGTAGGTTCATCCTTAATCACCAAGAAAAAGCATTCATTCTCATCAGGATCTTCATATTCTGAATCCTCATCAGATATACTAGCATTCTCATTCACATAGTAAGCTATGTTAATCTTCTTTCCTTTCTTTTATTTCTCATATCTATGTTTATTTCTTTTATTTCTTTCTAAACATTTGCAACATAATGACCTATTTCTCCACAACTAAAGCACTGAAAGGGAAACTTACCTTCATACTTACTAGAGCCTTTCCTCATTCTTCTTACAAAGTTGGCTTCTAATTCATCAAAGTCTTCTTCATCCAGATCTTCAACTTTTGTAGTTTTAAAAGAAGTCTCTAATTTGCACGCATTCCTTAGACTCGGCTTCCTCATCTCATAAGATGTCAAAAATCCTAACAGTAGATCCTTAGTAGAGGTCTTATAATCTATAGTCTACTCAATAACACTCACTTTCTCACTATAAGCATCAAGAAGAGTTTTTAGAATCTTCTTTACAATCCTGGTTTCATCTATAGTAGCACCAAGTCCTCACATTTTGGCCACTATCTCATCTAATCTTTGTACACAAGCTTTAACATTCTCATCTTTAGACATATGTAGAAAATAAACGTGTGTCTCCATGTTCGTAGTTTTGCTTCTTTAACTCTTTCATCACCATCATGCACTCTTTAAAAAGCATTCCAGACTTCCTTACCCATCTTCAAATTTTGAACCTTAATCAACTCAGAATGTACCAAACTATTCTTCAAGATGTACTTTTCCTTATTGTTCACCTCATGTGCTTTGATCTCTTCAGGTGTACTCAAACCATTAGTAGGAGTGTAAGGATTTTTGTAAGCTTTCTCCACATCATATCTACAATATTCCATATATTCTTCCATCAATACTTTCCAAATACCATAATTAGTTCCATCGAACCTCAGATAATCATAAACCATTTTTCCAGCCATCCTAGACCTTCCTCAAGCGGTTAAGCTCTTCACCAAGGAATCTTGCTCTAATACCAATTATTGAATAGGACAACTAAGAGGGAGGGTGAATTAGTTGTCATAGAATTAAACCTTTAATTCAATCACCAAAACTAATATTTAAAACTGCTTAAATGATTAATCATCAAATGCCAATGCAAAAGCTCAAATCCAACACATAAACACAATAACACCAAATTTTCATTGAAAACCCAATGAGGGAAAAAACACGATGAGGATTAACTCACACTATAGAGAATATCAAAATCGATTACAAGAGGCTTACTGCCTAAAATAAGGCTCACTACCTAAAATAAGGACTCGCTATCCAAAACAAGGACTCCTTGTCCAACAGGGCTAACAACCCAAAGGGCTCACTACCAAACAGATACAAAGAATACAAAGAAGACTTGTCATAGAGAGACTACAATCCCAATGCAACAAAGGATTCCACCACAATCACTCAATCTACTTGCATGAATGATAGAGTTCACCTTCTGCTCGCTGTATCTAGAAACTCGACATTAAGATTCACAATGATCTTCCACACTCGCAACACGCGCACTTACTGAATAGAATTGATATCACACTAAACTGAACTTTCTCTCTTCTTCTTCACTCTTGTATGTTTTCTATCATTTAACTCATCTTTCATTTATACCATCTTCAAATTTGAAACATATCCAAAGTCATCCATCCAAATCCATATTCAAATTAGGTCAACGTAAAAACATCCTAGGGTGGAATTAGAATTAGGGTGACCCAAACACAAACTTCATAGGGACCCAAATAGATCCAACATGCTTAATCAACCTCAAAAGTAGTATTTCACACAAGGTCGGCCAAACCAGTGTGAAACACATAGAACCATTAAGCATAAACTTTCCAAATGCTGAAATTATCTTCAATACAATTAGGAAACTCAACTTTAGAACTGAAAGTCATAATACTTCATCAAAGAGAAATCCGGGTCAACAAAATTTCTCCCAGACCTCAACCAAAAACACAGAAAACCACAGTTCACAACTGGTGAACACAACTTGCACTATACAACAAATCAACAACATAAAATATAGATATAGCATCTTCTTACAACCATGAACAACATGTATGAACCACACAAACATAGGATTAAATCCAAACCAAAACCCAAAGCAACCACTGAACACCTACAACATATCTTCATTACAATTTTCTCAATATTCTTGACATATACAACCAACAACAACTAGTTGATAACCAGTTGACCAGTTGACATCAATGACAACACCTTCAATATTTCCATTCTTGCAACAATGATAATGACCCTCTAGAGTGAAATATTTCATGAAAAAAAAACTTACATTGTGGTAAGGAGGAAAGAGCAACAACCTTAAATAGTCATTCTGAAACCTTTTTTCCTTTTCCTTGGCCTCAAAAAATTTGTTGATGTAGGTCTAATAATTCCTTGTATTGTTTTTGGCAATTGTGTTTCCATTGTATTTAAGGCCAATAGCTTGAGCTATCAATTTTTCATCCACAGTGATATGAATTTCTCCCATCTCAACCTCACCATCCCTTCAGGAATTCACAAATTTATAGCTAAGCTCCTCACTATAACCCTCCATAGCCTCAAAGTATGGGGTAAAACCCACGCATTCAAAAAGGCTCTATAGCACTACATTCTGTCTAAGAGATTCATGCTTGCCCAACTCTATTCTCTTTCTAGGGCCTCTCATTTTCTCTTAACTGGTTAGGTAGTCCTTATGCAAAAGCAAATATTCAGCTCTTAGACCCTTCTAATCCAAGACGAAAATCACCAACAGTTCAAAATTTTCAACATTAATGTTAACTTGAGAGCTTTTCATTTGGAAATGTGATGAATCAAACCAACTGGCAATGGTTTTAAATAAATTATGTTGATTACAAGGAGATAACTCATGCATTTCGTTCCATCTTTTGTTGGTGTAAGAGAGGGGGACCAACCACGTCAAGGCTCCAGGTCACAGAGAGCCAAGAGCGGAGGGCTACCCTAACTTACCTCACTCTAAAGGATATCTTGGGGTGAGGATCGAGAATGAAGAGCACTATATGGTACTTATGTCACTCTACATACCCAAATTTCAAGTTTAAGCTAGGCGAGCTAGTTTTTAGAGTCGATACTACACCTCATACAGCTCTCTATATGAGGATGATAGTGCAATTCTAGAACAAAAACATGGAGTGTTGGTGTCTCTTTTGTGTGCTAGTGTTCGTATGACCATAAAACATGAAATACAGTACAAACTACCTAAAAACTAGCTGACAACCTAGCTAGCTAATTGTGACAGAAAAAACAAAATAAGAAAGTACAATAAATAGAGATGAAGATGATAAAGCAAATAGATAAAGACTAGGGTGACGAAGATAATTTCACAAAAGTGCCAATTCACTAGCTAGCTCCACACATACATCCACCTATACACAAACAAGAAGGGGAATTTTTTTGGGGCTATATAGGGGTTTGCCTTAGTCAAACAATCATTTTGGTGTTTCCACCTCCACGGATAGCAAGAAAGCAAGGGAGTAGATTATGCGGTAAAGAAAGTAGAAATATTGCAATGAACACTACAAAAAAAAATGTTACTGTTGGCAATTAGGATTGCACCCTTAGCCAAGCATACTTTCCTATCTTGTTGCAACATGGAAATTCTCTCTCATTTTTGGGTAAATCAATGAGTGAGAGTGAATCCCCAGAGTGGGTTGGTTCCCTCTAGTAAACCACCTAATCTAAAGACATTCAAGGGAAAGGGGTAGGAAGAAAGTTGAAAAGTGAATCCTACACCCTAAGATGATTAACTAGAAATTCAATGGTCTTGAAAACTTTATACTCACAACAATCTCTTTTAAAGCTTTGATTCTCACAATCCCACCCTGAAACTACCTAATTCAATAGTAATTTGAACAAAGGCTCACTAATGGAACAAAAAATGCAACCTGAATTAGAATAGACTCCTGAAAATAAATTCACAAAACTAAGACATAAAGAGAATTTAGGTCTTGAATCACAGTCAACATCAATTGATATTGTAAACTTTAGACAAGAAAATGGGAAGGACAAGCCTGTTGTTTTATTGAAATGAAGGAGCACAAGATCAAAATCTGATTCAAAGAAGTTTACAAGTCTCTCTTCAATGAATATGAGAGCAAGAAATAGAATTTTGAACCCTACGAAATTAAAATTTCTCAAACTTATAGCCTTCAAGTGACATCAATGGTGAGAATAGAAAAATAAGCTTCAGTTGCATCTCAGAATGGCAACTTTTACCCATTTCGAGCTCAAGTAAAAAGCTTGAAAAATAATGTCATAATCTGCTCCAAACTGCATCAAAAAGATGGAAACTTCCCATCTCCAAAGGTTCCATCCAAAAAATCCTCAAAATTATGTGCAAATAGCTCAAAAACTAAAACTAGAAAGTCCAATTTGTCATCTCTTTTCCAAATCCGCCCAAGAACTCCAACTCAAAATATAAAGTTTTCAAGAGGACTTAAGTATACCAACTGCATTTAAAACCATAACAAACACCAATGTAATTTGTAGAAACATTATCATTAGTGATGTTTTACAATCATCTGCAGTTTCAGAAAAAACAATATAGAAACACTCCTAATACATCTGATTTTTGCAATTTGAATTCAAATATTTTAATTTTTGCAGTTCGAGTAAAAATTAATATTTTGCAAAAAATCAAAACACTATGTGAAGACTCCTATGTATTTGATTTTTCTTACAAAAAATTAAAAAATTGGATCATGAGCCCTAGACACTAAGGCATGGATAGCTTGACCTAGTGAAAGGGTCAATGTGCATGTGGTTCACATGAAAAGCACAAGGGCAAGGTATGGTTTTTGTTTTATTTTCTTTAAAAATTGATAAAATTCCTAAGGCATTGATTCGACCTAGGAAAAACATATGTGATGAGGAATTAATAAGCATTTGTTTTTTTAAAAGAATGTGATTAAAATCACATTTGACCTAGGGCATGGGGAAGCCCTAACACCAAAACTAACCCCTATCTCACATTTTGAACATCATTTTTCACTTGGCAACTTGGGAGAAAAGAGTTTTGCATTTGGCCACCACCGGAAACTAGGGTTTGAGCTGGAACTCCACCATTCGAGTTGCTTCAATGTCAATTTTTGGTTGAATCTCTCTCTGCATTCAATGGTAAGTCTTTTTCTTACATTTTGATCCCTTTTCTACTCCATTCGAAAGAGAAAATGGGCCTATAGACCGCGGCCATGACTATTTTTTTTATGCATTTTATGTGTTTTGTGCTTTTGTTGCTCCAATGTTTTGTTTGGCTGCCATGAGAGTGCTTGGTTCGAGCTTTTTGAGAAGGTTTGACCATGGGCTTGGACAGGTTCTTCAATCTACAGCCATGGTAAGCTCTCTTTATATTTACACCTTGTGTATTTCCTTTCTAAAGAGGCTCTATTTGTGATCTTATTGAGCAAAACAAGTGAAGAATGCATTTTTCTGACATTGGCCATTGTACAAGCCACGACTTCACCATATAAATTGCTCTTATTTCTGTCAAAACAAACTTTTATGGGCTCGACCCATGATGTAGAAATGAATGGCATTTGTAAAGAAGAGGAAATAAGGAGAAAACCATTCATTTTGTCTTTGTTTTCAAGGGCTTCCAAACCCTCAATGGTCGTGGCTATGGCCATAGCATGCTCCATTTTCTAAAGGGATTCATTATTTGAATATATTCAAACCCTCGTTGTCTCCATATTTTGAACTTCTAAGATAAAAACCCAAGTGGGTTTGGTGTTTTGTGAAGAGAAAACCTCCTCTCAGGCGGCGGCTATGAGAGTACCAACTAGGGTTTCGATGCATTTACATTTCTCATATGTTTTCTAAATATGCATAAGCAATATATTATTTCATTTTCTGGTTTTGCAAACCCATCATGGCCGCAGCCATTAAATTTACTAACTTCATTTTATGTTGGCATGCTCCTCTAATAATAAGCTCAAAACATGTTGATTTACTCTGTATTTGTGTTTAGAACACAATACCCTAAATGGGTATCACCATTTGTCAAAGAAACTTACTCTCAGGCCACGACCATGAGAGCTTAGTTGAGTTTATTTTTCATTCATGTATGAGCTCAAACTACCTCTATCTCTTCATTTTGCAAGTTCACAATGTAAACCCATGTGGGTTTCCTCTTAAAAGTTCAAAACTGGGCACCATTGCACTTGTCTCCATTTTGAAACCCTAACTTTCTGGTATTGGCTCACTGTCTTTGAAAAGAAACAATCACTTCATTTTTCCAGTTCAAATACATATTGTTGTAGCTTCACTTGCTTGCTCTCATAATGAAAATTTCACTTAACTTAGAAATCATTCTTAATGGAACAAACTATTGTCCTCTTTGCACTATTTGTAATCTCTACTTTAATTGCACATACTGTTAGCAATTACTTTCCTTTCATTCTTCCTTTAAGTTTTAGTGAAGCTTAGCTTAATTTGATACTTTTTAGTTACTTATCAAAAACATGCTTTCTCTTCCATGTAATTTTTTGTTCACTATTTAGCATGACTTGTAATGAAAATTGCACACACTTGCACATAGAGAACTCAATTTACTCTCAAATGCACTGTAAATTGATGCTTTCATTTTACTTACCCACTTTACAAGGTTGCACTCAGCCAGCTTAATACAAGTGTAGGTCACTTTCTACTTGTTTTCATCCATTTTATGCACTTGAATGCTTCAGAAATGCACTTCTAATTCCACCTTCATCATAGCTTCATGTGACAATGCAATGAGATAGTCTTTATGTATTTGTAGCATCAATTATTTTGAGACCAGCCTTGATTTTCTTTGTGTCCCATTATCAGTAATGATGTTGTTTCACATTACATTCAACTCAAGCACTTAGTGTTTTGCATTTTTCAGTTCAAATGTGCTTCTTTTCCTTCACCCTTGACCGTCAAGCTTCATTTGCAGCCACTTACAATTTTATTTCTGAATGAAGGCAATATCTTTTATGTACTCTTCATGCATTTTATCTCTTAGACAACAAATGTTGATGTGAAATTTTGATTTATGCATAGACGATTTTGAAAAACAACACCTGATGAAGGTGTTCTGAAGCTTCTCAAATTATTTCAGTTGATATTGTTGATTTGTAAACAAGGCATTATGTATGCCTATTCACTATCTCACTCCATGATGATGCACTCCTTATGATGATCTACTTGAGAAATGTATCATTTATGATCTTCAATTAATTGCACTTTCAGACTTTTTTTTCCTAAGTGGTCAATTGCTTGAGTTCCTATGACACTTGATGTACTTCTTCATATGCATATCTCTTTTGAGAAATACTAAATTATTTCCTTTCTCAACCCCTCTATGGAATGTTGAGGGGCAACATGCCAAGCTCAACCCTTATGGGAGCCCATTTTACACTGCATGCTTTAAAATATTCAATATAGATCAGCAACATGGCTTTTCCTATACCTGTACAAGAAATAAATAGTGTTAGATTAAAACAATAAATTCAAAGTTTCTTATGGCATTTTCTCTTAGGTATTCTCTTACACTCTTCTTGTCTTTGCTCAATTGATTCAATGCATCATAAGTAGTATTCTACATTACTGTTGATGAATCATGTAGGAGGATTCATAACCCGATCTCTAACAAGCATTTTAATCACTTGCAGGTTCACTTTGAGGATGGAGGCCGAGGGGAACGCACAACACTGAAGGCAACTTGAAGACAAGTTCAGGCAATGATGGCTCTGTTCCCTCTTATGTGCTCTTTTACCTTTTTAATCTTCAGTAGCATAGTGTACTCTTTATTATTCATTGTTTTAGCTACTCCCATGGCTTGTGTGGGACACTTGATTCTCCTTTCATCCCAATGAATACAAAAACAACATTTTGTGCAATTATTGTTCAATTATGTACTTCTCTTTTGCAACAAATGTATCAGAATGAAGTACTTTATTTTAAATTTCATGCAATATTTAATGCTACGAATGATGAATGAAAAACTGAATCACATTGCACTTTTCTTTTAAACTCAAAACTTGAAACATGCAATGGTTTAAACAACTGCAAAAATAAACTAAAACTTTTCACCTTGAAATGAACATTAATTAACCAGCTCTATCAATTTGAGTTGTGAAAATTTGATAACACTCCCGGTGACCTCTGCTAGATGCTTGACTGCTAAGCATCAGTCCAATTACCTTATGTAGATCCATTGGGCATGGAGTCAATTCTGCCCTTCTAAAACTCAAGAGATCTAAAAAACTGAAACTTGCCACACCAAGCAGCAACAAAAACCAAAACCAAAACAAACAAACAAAAAACCACCAGGCCCTAGTGGCTAGAAAAACATGTGCAACAACACTTAGGGAAAAAAAATTGAAAAGAAATGTGCTTCAAGAGCACTTATTAGCAACAACTAAATCTATCCTACTCTAACCAATAAAAATAGCTCTTAAACAAAACCATTAACTAGTTTTTGAAAAATAGCTCCCCCTTCTAACCAACTTGCAATGCTCTGATTGTTTGTGAATCCACCACAAGATGTGGAGAAAAATCAAATATCCAACAATTGGTTGCAACATCCTTCCAAGGAGAAAAATGAAATCACTTACCCACCTTTCTTGATTTGTGAATCAGTGGTGATCAAGTGAAAGGATGAACTGGTTGTGCTCAAAATGATACCTCCCTTGATGCTCAAGTTTCAACATTTCACGGGACTGCTCCTCATTTGCTTCCACCTGAGCCAAATTCCTAATAAGAAATCCCCTCAATAGCTTTGGGCTAGAGGGAAAACAACTCAAGTAATTAGAAGAAACAACAGCTTCCTCACCTTGCATGATGGCTTGCCATGTTGATTCCTCCTCCATGGTTAATGGGCCATCCTCCTCCATTAAAGTAGCTAATAGCTCATCAAAGCTATCAACTCTTGAAAGGACTTTAGAAACAGTTGGTTTCAACTCAAAATCTGCATCATTACTCAAGGGAGTATGCTCCAAATCACAATCTTCTTCTTCAATAAAGGAAGGAAAGTTCTCAGATAATGAAATAGTCTCCTCCAACAACCCTTCAATTGGCACATTTGCTCCAAGCTCCTCTATTCAATAGAAAGGGAGCTCCTCCAACTAGCTAGGATCATGCATGTCATTTTTACGAGAAGTTTCTTGACCCCCATCCAGAAAATGTTCCTCCTCTTGCTCCAAAACTGATCTCTCTAGTTTGGTGGTACAAGAGGGGCTAAAAATGTCTATTTCTTCATCCTGCTAACTAGGGTGCCCCAAAACAAGCGGCTCACTTGGGATGATAGCCACTTCCACCTCTTACTTTTTCTGCTCCAGATAATCCCCTTCCAAAGATGCAGGCATCACATCTAAGCATGAGTAGAAAAACTCAATCTCAACTTGAAATGGATCCTCCTCGAGCTTCTGCTCATTTGATTCAAGGCTGATTTCACATATTTGTTCTTGAATCAACACCTTATCTAAGTGGTCCTCATCACTGTGATGGTCAAAACTTGGCATAATCATAACATCATGACTTTCATACTCAAAGTTAGGGATCTCATCAAACAAATTAACTCCAATTTCTTGCACATTATCTAAGTTTGTAATATAGACCTTAAGATCATTCCAAAGTAAATTTTCTTCATAATCTTCTTGATTTCTTGATGAAAAAGGAATGCCTTTTACCTCATGATAGATTTCACTAAACCTATTAGGCTCCAAAATAGATTTTTCTTTATTCCCTTCTTCTTGATCCAACGTTCTACTATCATATTGATGATCTTTTCTGAGCAACTCACCACATTCTTTGACCTCTTGCTGCTCAAAAATAACATTCTCATCATCGTTTTCAATGGAAGAAGGTAACTCATTGAGCCATGTTGTGGAGTTATCCTCTTGATTAGCCTTCTTTACCTCCTCATCCTATTGCCCTGATTGGTTTACTACAACAGATTGATCATTTTCAATAAAGTTAGGAAACTCCTCAAAAAAACCAAGCAAGGATTCATCTTGAGAAGCCTTTTCATGCTCCTTCTTTTGCTGCTACAAGTGGTAAACCTCCAAGGCTAAACATAATGGATTTACCTTTCTAAGATTCTCGATGTGGAGTAAGGTCTCTTGATCCATGAATTCATCCTTGGGTTCATCTAGTGAGGAAACTTGGGGAGCTTCTTGGGTTTCTTGCAAGGAAAGTTGTTGTTCAATGGGTTGCTTCAGAACTAGACTAGGCTGGATCTACTCAGGAATAGACTCGTCTTCTATGAAGCATAGTGTATTGAATCTAGGGATCTCTCTTTCAAAAAATGGGTTTGGAAAATTAGCAGTTGGGCTATATTTTTTCTCAACAATAGGCTTTTGAAATGAAGGGAAGCTCTTAAAACTTGGATTTTTAGCTTGGGAAGATCTAGGAGACCCACCTTGTCTAAAACTCAAAAATTGATACTTACGAACCTCTTTTTGGGCAGGCTTCTCTTGAACTATAGGAGCTACTTTAATTTCATGCTTTTTCACCTCAAACTCCTACTCATAGAGATAGGCTTGGTAATCCATCTCTTCTTGTTGCTAATTGTATTCGTGTTGCCTCTCGATCTCCTCCAGTTGCCTTTCGAAATCAAGCATGAAGTCAAGAAATTCACTCTTTAGGCTTGCAGTCTCCTCCTTTTCACTATTTGTGAGAGTGTTTTGAGCATATGTAGGATGATATGGAGATTGAGAAGGGGTGGGTGGGTGGTAATTATATCGGTCATGCTGGTTTTAAAAATCCATGGAATTGAAACTAGCAACATAATTGGCCTAATATGACTGATGATGAGGTGATTAAGCAAGATTTTGTGATATGGTGGATGGTAGGACATATCTCCATGAAGCATAGGAATCTTTATTATTTCATAAGCTAGAAATAGCAACAATCAATTTTTTTTTAAATAAACCAGCACTTGTGTCATATTGAAACCAGTTAACTTAAACTCAGAGTCGCCAAATGTATGTGGAATTTTTCCTCCAAAGGAAGATTTTACTGACATACACACCTAATATCAACAATCAAAAATAAATATTGGATTGAAAGAGCCCAAGTAGTCCCACCGGGCGTGCCAAAAACTATTGGCAATCAGTATTGCACCCTTAGCCAAGTCAGACTTGTGTATCCTGTACCAACATGGAAACACTCTCTGATTTGTGGGTAAATCAATGAGTGAGAGTGAATCTCCAGAGTGGGTTGGTTCCCTCTAGTAAACCACCTAATCTAAAGACTTTCAAAGGGGTAGGAAGAAAAATGAAAAATGAATCCTACAACTTAAGATGATTAACTAGAAATTCAATGGTCTTTGATGAGTCCTATTAATGACTCAATTATGATAGAAGTTTATTGCCTATTTGTCGTAGTTGTCATAGACTTTGATACTTGGATGTTGACCTTTTTTATAATATTTCTTCAAAACCATAGACATTGGGCACAAGCTTATTTTTACAATATTTAATGACATTGACATGCTATATGAACTATTTGTGTTGATTTTACATGTGGATTAATGAATGCTACTTTAAGATAGTTATGGATATGCAATTGTTGTGCATACTAATATTGTTTTGCAGATATAATTAGTAGCCTACAAAATTGAAGAAGATTATGCCAGCTGGTCATTCACCATAACGGTCAACAAGGTGATCACTCGAAGGTCAATGGAGGGAAGACTCTCAATGGCGAGAGATTCCTCATTCAAATCAAAATTGTAACCGCCTTGTAAATGGTCTTAATTGTCTGTTGAGAAAATATAGGAATTATTGTTGTGCTAAATCTGCATTAAGGCAAGCGTGTCTGACTAGATTCTGCGCATGCGTAACTGCCTCTCCCCTTTTTATGCTTTCCCTAAAGTGGCGTCCTCCTAATCTGTTGGAGTTGACTGCCTTGCTAGGTGATTAGTTAGTAGCTTTTCTTCCTATAAATAAGACTCAGATGCTCCTTCAAAATAGGTTGCTTTATCTGATGTACTCGCATTCTTAGTTTTTCAAGCCATACAGTTATGTTGCTCCATTGTACTGTTCTTTTCCAATGAATAAAATGAAGTTATAAGTTCGTTCATCTGAGTTTAAATTTTTCTTGAGGAATACTCATCCAAGGGGTACCACTTGGTGAGCATTCCATCCTTTAGCTTAGTCGTTACTTTATGTTTAGTAATTAGTTAAGAATTTGGCACTAACTGTTCCTATAGCCACTAGAATTCCATTCTGTGACTATTCCTATAGCCAAAGTAGACAGAGTAGTTTCATGTTTGTTCGCTCAGATTTTCATCTCTATCATGCATTTAAACTTAGTATAGTTGTTGGTTGATGCTCAGTGCTTATTTTATTTATTTCCAAGCAATTTACTTTCAGTATTGTGTCCTTCTTAGCTATAGGACTAATATGGCTACTTTAGATCCTTAGTGCACATACTGTGCTAACCCATTTCAAGTTCATGTCCCTAGATTGACAAGTTAAATGCACCTTCATGATGATTGAGATAGCTATTCAAGTTAGATGTCCAATCTCTAAATCATAGCTGCAAGGGCTTAGTTATTAGATCATTGTAGGAGGCCAACATTTTTGGCGTCATTTCCAGGGATGGTGTCAAACTAGGGAGTTCTTTGGAGTCATTCATATTTTTTCTTGCTATAGTATTTCTGGAAGTTTTTTCTTTGTATACCCCTCATTTAGGAAAGTAATGATCCACCATTCTTTTTCCAATTCTTTGTGTGATTTGGTTGATAGTGAGTTGATATTGTATGCAAAGAGGAAGGAGGAGAGATACTCATGGGAGATTCCTTCCTAATAATCATGATCCATTCCAGCTAGTTGAGTATCAGAACCTACCAAGAGAAGAAGAAGAAGAAGATCCACACCCCTTTGTTGATGCATTTCCTGATCTAACTAGCTCTAAATTTTCCTCTGAAGACCAAAATATGATTGAGAAACCCTTTGCTTTGGAACTACATTAGGCAGGAATGGGTGATACAAATAGAAAAAGACCTAACCAACCAACTTTTCCTTTCCCCATTGCTCATCAAAATGAAGTTGACAACCTCAAAAATATCCCTACTTCAATCCTTCCTAAGTTCTATGGACTTTTCATAGAAGATCCTGATACTTTCTTGTTTGAGTTTGATATACTCTACAGGAACTATGACTATACCACTTATTCCCATAGGCTTAAGCTATTTCCTACCACCCTAAAAGAAGTTGCATTAAGATGGTTCATGAGCATAGGCAGAAATACTGTGGAGACTTGGGAGGACATGAAGACAAAGTTCCTTGAGAAATACAAGGATTATTGCAGGGGTAGTGACATGAGAGGGGATGACATTTTTAGGATGCAACAAAAGGAAGATGAGAGCCTGGAGGATTATATTGCAAGGTTTTTGTTCTGTTTGCAAAAGTCTCCACACCATACACTCAATGAAGAATCATGAAAGCTAATCTTCCTAAGAGGAATTAATGATAGCTATACTGATGCCTTGGACCTAATGGGAGGAGGAGATATCTCCCAAGTTCCTTGGGAGGATATCAAGAAGATATGTCAGAAATACTCCAGGGAAGCTTCAAAGAAAGGGGGAGCTTACAAATCTTCTATGGGTACGTCATCTACCAGTGGAGTTTCAAGAATGGAGATTACTCACTTGCTGGAAGACTTCAAGCAAGACATTATAAAAAATTTGACTACTTAGCTAGATACACTTCAGACCAAAAAGAAATAAGAGGAGGCAGAGGAAATGTTGGCAGAATACTACCCTCATTACAGACAAAAGAAGTAGGACTGCAAATGCAAGATGGTAGCTAATATTGAAAGTAAGAAGATTCCACCTGAGTTCAAGCCAATCCAGGTTGAAGAAGATCAAGTCTAATATGTTGCACAAAGGAGGCCACGGGCTCCAAGACAAAGTATGCCACCAGATCCATTATATTTTGCTAGGCCATATTTTAATTCTTATTCATCTAGTAACCAATGGCAGCCCCCATATCCATCCAATTATGGAGGATATCCACCATAGCCTTGGAGTAACCCTCCAAATACCTAGCCTAATCACCAAAACTCTCCAGCCTAGTGGCAACAACCTCAGGGGAATTGGCAGCAATTCCAAGGAAATTGGCAGCAAACAAATCAATGGAGGGGAGGACAACAATGGCCAAAACCAGACAAATAGCTACATGCATCCACCTTCTCAGCCCCAACAACCTGCTACAATGCCTCCTCCTGCTAGCTTAAGTTCAAATGCACCCAAACCTACTCAGATACCAACTCAACCCACACCCAACCCAAATAACAAACCACAGCAGCAACTAGTATACTCTGTTGATCCAAATCAATTCCCTGCATATCTTGTGAGTGTAAGTGGCATCCACTTACATACAAGAACTAGTTTTCTGACTCCTTCCACACCCATTATCATTGAGCTTCCTATGGAAGAAGAGGAGCCTCTAAATACCCCCATTCAACCAAGTGTACCTAAGAATCCTGAACCAGCCCCAGTCAACCAGACTGAACAAGAACTACGATTTCCCCAAAGATTGGAGATCGTGAAACAAAAGGAAGAGAGGGAGGACACAAATTTTGACATTTTAGATCAGTTGAAGCATATATGTGTCCAGATACCTCTATTTCAGGCCATAAAATATGTTCCAATCTATGGCAAGGAAATCAAGGAAGCATGCCTTAAGAAACTAGGCAGGAAGAAGAAAGACCCCACTATGGTTAATGTGGTGGGAAAACTAGCTAACATCATGCTTGGGAGAGTGAATGTTCCCAAATATAATGATCCAGGGAGCCCTATGGTAGGAGTTGTCATAAATGGGGTCCAAATAAGAAATGTTATGATTGATTTGGGAGCAACAATAAATGTAATGACCAAGGATATCCTACATCAACTAAATGTTGCAAGCATGAGACCTACTCCTACTATCTTGTAGCTTGTTGATAGTTCTATTGTTAAACCTGATGGTATAGTAGAAGACCTTGTGGTAACTCTAGACTCATAGGAATACCCGAAAGATTTCATGATTCTTTCTCCTAAAGCCACACTAGGCGAGTACCCCATTATCCTAGGAAGACCATGGTTAGCAATAACAAATGCATATATTGGATCAGACATGAGACATGACCATTTCTGATGGCAAGAGCACCAAAAATCTTGTTCTCTACCCTCCAACTCAGCCATCCCATGGCATGGATAGTCCTGTATGGCCACATGTTGGTGAAGAGGCTGAGGAAGTTAATTTTGTGGCACAACTGATGATATTAGGTAGAAGCTCTTTCATGCAACTTCAAGAGGAAGATGAAGTATTGTCTAACATAATTCAGAATCATTGTGAAATAGAGGAAGCATCATCCTCTCATTTTGTTGATCTAGTAAAGACACTTTTTCCTGCTCTTCCTGCAGCAGAACTTCATACAGCAATAGGTATGTCTCATACATTGCTGCCACATGAACTCAAAGTACCAAGCATTAGTGAGGCAGCTACAGTAGAGATAACTACACAAGTGCAAGTGTCTGAAGGAAAATATCTAAATATTAACAACAAATTGAGTGAAGAACAACAATTGTTATTGACAAACTTACTGAGAACCCACCAGCATGCTTTTACGTGGGACTATCATGATATGAATGGCTTGGACCCTAATATTTTCACTCATAGGATTTACATTAGAGATTATTATACCCTAGTGAGACAGCCACAAAGAAGAATTAACCCTGTACTAAGAGAAATTGTAAAAGGTGAACTACAAAAATTGTTAGATGCAGGATTTATCTAACCCATATCAGATAGCCAATGGGTGTCTTCATTGGTAATTGTACCAAAAAAGGGAGGGAAGTGGCAAGTTTGTGTTGATTATAGGGAACTCAATGCAGCAACCAAAAAATACCATTTTCCCTTACCTTTCATAGATCAAGTTTTGGACTCACTTGCAGGAAAGCAATACTTTTCTTTTCTAGATGGATTCAGTGGGTATAACTAGATCTAAATTGCACCTGAGGACTAGGAGAATACCACCTTTACTTTTCTATGGGGGACCTATGCCTACTCAGTACTTCCATTTGGCTTATGCAATGCACCTGCAACTTTTCAGAGGGCAGTCATTAGCATATTTTTCAAACATCTCTCATGATTGCATGGAAATCTATATGGATGACTTTACCACCTATGGTGTTGATTTCAATGAAGCATTAGAGAATCTTAGGCGAGTCTTAAAGAGATGTGAAGAACACAACCTATCTCTAAATAGTTAAAAGTGCTTCATGATAATACAGGAAGGTGTAGTCCTTGGCCACTACATCTCTCACAAAAGAATTCAAGTAGATCCTGCAAAGATTGAGGTGATCACTAATCTGCCTATACCTACAAAACAAAAAGATATTAGGAGTTTCTTGGGCCATGCAAGCTACTACAGTAATTTCATCAAGGATTTAAGCAAAATAGCAACACCATTGTATACTCTTCTCACTAAATATGTTGAGTTTCAGTGGATAGAAGACTGTGACAAGGAATTTCCTTATTTGAAGGAAACTTTGAATCATGCTCCTGTACTCAAAGGTCCTAATTGGGAGCTTCCTTTCCACATCCATACAAATGCATCAAACTATGTCATAGGAGCAGTCTTAGGATAGAAAGAAGGGGCTATTGGAAATTCTATTTATTTTGTCAGCAAAAACTTGCAAGGAGCTGAATTCAATTATATAGTAACAAAAAAAGAAATTTTGGCAGTGATCTATGCCCTAAACAAATTCAGACATTACATAACAGGCTACCAAATATTTGTGCACACAGATCATGTAGCCATTAGGTATCTCATGAATAAACCTCTCATATTAGGTAGGTTAGCAAGATAGTTATTGTTGATGTAGGAATTTGACATAAACATTGTAGACAAACCAGGGAAGGCCAATGTCATTGCAGACTTTCTTTCAAGGCTAACTATATCAGAAGATAATCATGTCATAGATGATTATTTCCCTAATGAGAACTTATTTTCCATTAGTGTGCAAACACCCTAGTATGCTGACATAGCTAACTATCTGGTCACAAGAAGAGTTCCTCCTCACTTCTCTCCAAAAGAGAGAAGGGTGCTCATTGAAAGATCATTTCCTTTTTCATGGATTGCAGGATGTTTGTTT
This sequence comes from Sequoia sempervirens, assembly GCA_007258455.2. NCBI lineage: Eukaryota > Viridiplantae > Streptophyta > Pinopsida > Cupressales > Cupressaceae > Sequoia > Sequoia sempervirens. The sequence continues at coordinate 54,342 of VDFB02331311.1, forward strand.
TACACTGGACCAGACCATTTTATGAAGAGATGTGTGAGGGAAGATGAGACATATGATATTTTTCATGCATGGTACAATGAACCATGTGCAGGACATTTTGCAGCCAAAAGGACAGTGATGAATATTCTAAATACAGGATACTATTGGCCAACACTCCACAAGGATGCAAGGAGATATATGAGAAAGTGTGATAGATTCCAAAGGATGGGTAGGCCAACCAAATTTTATGAGATGTCCCTTTACCCTCAGGTAGTAATCGCTCCATTTGACAAGTGGGGATTGGACTTTGTACGACCCATCGATCCTTCATCAAATGGTAAGTCCTATATCTTAGTATGCACTGATTATGTAACTAAGTGGGTAGAAGCTAAGCCCATGAAGCATGCAAGAGATAATAAGGTTGTTGAATCTCTTTATGAGGATATTTTCACACTATATGGGGTTCTAAGAGAGATAGTGACTGATCAAGGAGCTCAATTCACCTCAACCCTTGTTGCAACATTGGTCAATGAGTATAACATAAGGCACAAGAAGTCCACTCCTTATCACCCTCAGGCCAATGGCCAAGTTGAGGTGACTAACAGGGAAATTGAAGTAATTCTGACCAAAATAGTGGTTGTTCATAAGAAGGATTGAGAAAATAGGCTACCAGAAGCTGTCTGGGCCTATAGGACAACCTAGAAAAAAAACAGGCTTCACTCCTTTTGAGTTCTTGTATGGAAAGACAGCTATGATGCCCATTGAATTTAAGCATAAGACTCTTCGAACTATAATAGACTTGGGGATGGATATCTCTGAAGCACAAAGAGACAAAATCATGCAGCTCAATGCATTGGATGAAATGAGGAAGGAAAACTTGCATCATACAAACGCAATGCAGAATCAGAGAATAAAGTGGCATGACAAATTCATCAAGGACAAGAAATTCTAGCCAGGTGATTGGGCCCTGCTTTACGACTCAAGGTATCAAGATAATGCAGGAATATTATAGACAAGGTGGCTAGGACCATATGAGGTTGCTGAAGTATTCCCCAATGGTGTTGTTCAACTCACCACCATTAACCCTGTCAAATTTAGGCTGCTTATCAATGGTCATCGCCTCATATTGTATCACAAGCTAACTTCCAAGGAGGAATTCCTGCAACAATTCACTTAGCATGCAACACCTGAACTTCCTGTAGCCGAAGGAAGCAGACCTATTGTCCCTCCTTTTGGCTAACTAAGGTACATAACTTGTCATAATAAAGACTTCCACTTTTGTGGGGGTCCACTTCTTCACCCATCCATTTCCAACTCTCTCTCTCTTTCATCACACCTCCATTAATTGCTCATTTGACCTCTTAAAAGGTGATCGGTACTTTCTCCATAATCTTCATAATATATCTTCCAAGAATCCAGGTACATGTGCATCAAGTTGTTATCTCTTAATTGTCTTTTAGTACATTCATTTAATTCTTGTAAATTAATATAGACATTCTCCATAGCATGTCATTACTCCTTGCCTTGTCAATTGTCATAACTATTGTGCATGTGAGGACATATGCTCAAATTTAGGTTAGGGGGAAGTGTGAATACTATGTCCACGTTTCTATCCATACCAGTTCATGTCAGCAATGTTTAAATTGAGTCAATTTGAATTCTGAGTGAGATGACTGCTCGCATGTGTGAGGTGATATCAACTGCCACAATTTTTCTCAATCATAGCCTTCATTTATTACTCCTTTACTACCTTTATTGCTCCTATCATAATCTTAAGCCAAAAAAAGGAAAAATTCAGACGATACTGGAGTTGGAAATTCGGTAGCATTATAGGAAGGAGAAGTGTAGCTTTCAGACGAAGATTGCAGGAAGAGAAACCTTGCAGAGTGATTTTTTATTTGCAAATAGCTGAACAATGAGAGGCTGGTTAATTCGAAATGAACCCACAATTCATGATGCATTACTATAAGATGCACCTAGGCTGGTCAAGTTCAAAAATTGTAGGTGGTTAGATTATTTCATGAAGCTGAATGGTTTTAATGAAGATGTTGCGTTGGAATTTTCCTAGACACTGTCTGAAGGAAAGGCCACGATAAAAGGGTTAGAAGTAATGGCTACTAAAGAAATAATTTTAGAAGTTACAGGGCTTCCTGTCGATGGTGAAAATTACCCTGCTTCTAGAGATGCTAGGTCAGTGAGGGCTGAATTTACAGAACATGATGACCCTCCATTGAGTGTGGACAAACAAGGTGAAAAAATAACCTCTTTACTCGAGCCATGGAAGCAAGTAGATGTTCATGTTGTGAAGTACATTACCTACAAAGGTCATCAATCGAACCTACATCCTATGTACTTTAAACTTTTGAATTATATGAGGCACAAGGGAAGAATGAATGTTCCAAATGTGCTATACCACCTTCTCTCAATCATGGCGACCGAGACCTAAAAAGGTAGGGATAATTCCATTTCCCACCATTTTCTGATCAAATTGTTAGTTGAGAAGTCTCTACATGATGTGTCTGACATAACTTGGGAAGAATTCTTAAATGTTGATCAAATTAGACCAAAAAATTTGTGACCTAGGGTTTTTCCTCAACCGCGTAGGGCTAGTAGAAGATTGAGTATGGCTGAACCTACTCCTAGTGCCTCAACTTCTAGCACAAGCCCTAGTGAAAACCCTCTTGTAGCTAAACAAACCATAGAAATTATCTCTTCTAAGGTAGAGCATTCAGACAAAGAAAGTTCCTCTTCAGATTATGATGATGATGCTCCTCTTGGCATACTAATTCGAAATAGGGCACAAAATAAAGAGGCAAAAATAAGGAAGCGTAAAGCTAAAAATAAAACTATAGGAAAGAAAGTTCCAAGCTCTAAAAAGTAGAAGGTTGACACTGTGCTTCCTACAACCGAAGAAGAACATGAGAACCCTCCTAGAAAATCAAGACTAGCTGGTCCAGCCTTTGGTGTGTCTCTGCAAGAAAGCCCTAGGACTAGAGAAACATCACAAGAGGACACAAAGTTCCAATGGGGTAGGTGAATGTTAAGGAAAGAGACATATTTGAGGAGGAGGAAAACATAACACTGGTAGATCTTGTTGATATTGTTGAACAAGTTGAAAGTCAAGAGTTTGAGGAAAATTAGGAGCTCCTGTAGCAAGAGTAGAAGCAAGAGTTCCTGTAGCAAGAGGAAGAGCTAGAACAAGAGGCCCTACAGCCAGAACTGGGAGAACAATCAACACCCCCTACAACCAAAATTGATTGAACAAACAAGATCCCTATAGCAAGAGCCACATGAAGAGCAAGCAGCAATGCCAGGAAAAATTTTGGTAGGAATACATAGGCCCTCTGGTTTTTCAATGCACATGGTAGCTATGAATTTATGGAAAGAGGACAAATGTAGGGTCAAGAAAGAAATTCAAAAGAGAGATGAGGAGATTTAAGATAAGGATGCAAAAATTGCTACTCTAAAGAAGAAGGTGGACAATATGGCAACCTTAGTACCTCAGATATTAGAATGTAGAACTCCTTTAGAGGTTTATGCCCTGTATTTGAAGGAGAAGCATCTTTCTTTTAAAATGGAAAGGATTGCTTCAGGTTTGAATCCTTCCATTGAGACTCCTCTTGAACTTTTCAAGTCTTAACAGATTGCTCCTCTTGAAATGAAGAATTTGTTGTGTGAATTCTACTTACATAATTATGTTGTGACCCAAGACCATGATTGGCATCCATTGTTGTATGTTTGGGATGTCCAATTAAGGGAATTCATGTCTTGGATACAGAATGAGATTAGTCAGGGAAAACAATTCAAGATTTATAGGAAAATTGAATTCAACACCCCCCTATCTATCAGGTCTGAATCTAGAAATCTAGGGAGCATTTTCATGGATTGGCACAAAATTATTTATAGACCAAGCTATGGTAGCAGGATCTTGTCTGAGAGAGAAGCAATTTATGAAGAATATGAGGAGGTAGCAAAAACCAAAGGGGAATCTATGATGGGATACCTGTCACAAAGGTGGAATAGCCTAACTAATGAGTTAAAACAAGTTGAGCCTCACTCTATTCAGAACTATGTTGCAGCACTTAAGAGAGTTGATAGATATATACAAATTGGATTAATGAATGCTACTTTAAGATAGTTATCAATATGAAATTGTTGTGCATACTAATATTGTTTTTCAGATATAATTAGCAGCCTAAAAATTGAAGAAGATTCTTCCAGCTGGTCATTCGCCATAACGGTCAACAAGGTCATCACTCAAAGGTCAATGGAGGGAAGACTCTCAACGGCGGGAGATTCCTCATTCAAATCTAAATTGTAACGGCCTTGTAATTGGAGAATATAGGGATTACTGTTGTGCTAAATTTGTGTTAAGGAAAACATGTCTTACTAGATTCCACATATGCATAACCGCCTCTCCACTTTTTATGCTTTCCCTAAAGTGGCATCCTCCTAATCTATTGGAGTTGACTGCCTTGATAGGTGATTAGTTAGTAGATTTTATTCCTATAAATAAGACTCGGATGCTCCTTCAAAAGAGGTTGCTTAATCTGATGATGTACTCGCATTCTTAGTTTTTCAAGCAATACAGTTATGCTACTCCATTGTACTATTGTTTCCAATGACTAAAATGAAGTTATAAGTTTGTGCATTTGAGTTTACATTTGTCTTGAGGAATAATCATCCAAAGGGGCCCAATTTGTGATCATTCCATCCTTTAGCTTACTCATTTCTTTCTATTCAGTAATTAGTTAAGAATCTGGCATTGACTGTTCCTGCAACTACTAGATTTCCATTCTATGACTATTCCTGCAGCCAAAGAAGACAAAGTAGTTTCGTGTTTGTTCACTCAGATTTTCATCTCTGTCATGCATTTCAGCTTAGTATAGTTGTTGGTTGATGCTCAGTGCTTATGTTATTTCTTTCCAAGCAATTTACTTTCAATATTGTGTCTTTCTTAGCTGTAGGATGAATATGGCTACTTTGGATCCTTAGTGCACATACTATGCTAACCCATTTCAAGTTCACGTCCCTGGGTTGACAAGTTAAATGCACCTTCATGATGATTGAGATAGCTATTTAGGTAAGATTTCCAATCTTTGAATCATAGTTGTAAGGGCTTAGTTATCAGATCATTGTACGAGGCCAACACTCTTAACAACTTTATACTCACAAAAATCTCTTTTAAAGCTTTCATTCTCACAATCCCACCTTGAAACTACCTAATTCAATAGTAATTTTCACAAAGGCTCACTAATGGAACACAAAATGCAACATGAATTAGAATAGACTCCTAAAACAAAATTCACAAAACCAAGACATAAAGAGGATTCGGCTCTTGAATCACTGTCAACATCAATTGATATTGTAAACTTTAGATAAGAAAATTAGAAGGAGAAGCCTATTGTTTTATTGAAATGAAGGAGTACAAGATCAAAATATGATTCAAAGAAGTTTACAAGTCTCTCTTCAATGAATATGAGAGCAAGAAACAAAATTTTGAACACTGAGAAATTAAAATTTCTGAAACTTATAGCCTTCAAGTGACATCAATGGTGAGAATAGAAAAATCAACTTCATTTGCATCTCAGAATGGCAACTTTTCCCCATTTTGAGCTCAAGGAAAAATCTTGAAAAAGAGTACCATAATTTTCTCCAAACTGCATCAAAAAGATGGAAACTTCCCATCTCCAAAGGGTCCATCCAAAAAATCCTCAAAATCAGGTGCAAACAACTCAAGAACTGAAATTAGAAAGTCCAGTTTGTCATCTCTTTTCCAAATCCTCCCAAGAACTCCTACTCAAAATAGAAAGTTTTCAAGAGGAGTTAAGTATACCGACTACATTTAAAACCATAACAAACACCAAGGTAATTTATAGAAACATTACCATTAGTGATGATATACAATCATCTACAATTTCAAAAAAACAATATAGAAACTCTCCTAATACATCTGATTTTTGCAATTTGAGTTCAAATATTTTGATTTTTGCAATTTGAGTAAAAATTAATATTTTGCAAAAAATCAAAACACTATCAGAAGGCTCCTATGTATTTGATTTTTCTTACAAAAAATCATAAAACTATATTATGATCCCTAGACACTAAGGTATGGATAGCTTGACCTAGTGAAAGGGTCAATGTGCATGTGGTTCACATGAAAAGCACAAGGGAAAGGCATGGTTTTTATTTTATTTTCTTTAAAAATCAATCAAATGCCTAAGGCATTGGTTCGACCTAGGCAAAACATATGTGATGAGGCATTAATAAGCATTTTTTTTTTAAAGAATGTAATTAAAATCACATTCGACCTTGGGCATGCAGAAACCCTAACACCAAAATTGAACCCTATCTCACATTTTGAACATCATTATTCACTTGGCAACTTGGGATCAAAGAGTTTTGCATTCGACCACCATGGGAAACTAGGGTTTGAGTTGGAACTCCACCATTCGAGCTGGGGCCTATAGGTCATGGCCATGACCAATTTCTTGATGCATTTTGTGTGTTTTGTGCTTCAGTTGCTCTAATGTTTTGTTTGGCTGCCATGAGAGTGCTTGGTTTGATCTTTTTGAGAAGGTTTGGCTATGGGCTTGGACTGGTTTTCCCACCTACAGTCATGGTAAGCTCTCTTCATATTTACACCTTATGTATTTCCTTTCTAAAGAGGCTCGGTTTGTGAGCTTATTGAGCAAAACAAGTGAAGAATGCATTTTTTCTAAGATTGGCCATTGTACAGGCTGGAGCTTCACCATATACATTTCTCTTATTTCTGTCAAAACAAACTTTTCTGGGCTTGACCCATGATGTAGAAATGAATGGCATTTGTAAAGAAGAGGAAATCAAGAGAAAACCATGAATTTTGTCTTTGTTTTCAAGGGCTTGCAAACCCTCAATGGCCACGGCTATGACCATACCATGCTCCATTTTCTGAAGGGCTTCATTATTTGAATAGATTGAAACCCCCGTTGTCTCTATATTTTGAACTTTTGAGATAAAAACCCAAGTGGGTTTGGTGTTTTGTGAAGAGAAAACCTCCTCTCACGTCGCAGCCATGAGAGTACCAACTAGGATTTTGATGCATTTACATTTCTCATATGTTTTCTAAATATGCATAGGCAATATTTTATTTCATTTTCTAGGTTTGAAAACCCATCGTGACCATGGCCATTAACTTTACTAACTTGATTTTATGTTATGTTCCTTTGATAATAAGCTCAAAACATGTTGATTTACTCTATATTTGTGTTTAGAACACAATACCCTAAATGGGTATCATCATTTGTGAAAGAAAATTACTCTCAGGTTGTGGCCATGAGAGCTTAGCTGAGTTTATTTGTCATTCATGTATGAGCTTGAACTGCCTCTATCTCTTCATTTGCAAGTTCACAATGCAAACCCATGTGGGTTTCCTCTTAAAAGTTCAAAACTGGGCACCATTGCACTTGTCTACATTTTGAAACCCTAGCTTTCTGGTATTGGCTCACTGTCTTTGAAAAGAAACAATCAGTTCATTTTCCTGGTTCAAATACATATTATTGTAGCTCCACTTGCTTGCTCTCATAATGCAAATTTCACTTAACTCATAAATCATTCTTAATCGAACAAACTGTTGTCCTCTTTGTATTGTTTCTAATCTCTCCTTTCATTGCACATACTGTTAGCATTTACTTGCCTTTCATTCTTGCTTGAAGTGTATAAACAAAATGAATCTTAGCTTAATTTGATACTTTTCAGTTACTTATCAAAAACATGCTTTCTCTTCCATGTAATTTTTTGTTCACTGTTTAGCATAAGTTGTAATGAAAATTGCACACACTCTCACACAGAGAACTCAATTTACTCTCAAATGCACTGTAAATTGATGCTTTCATTTTACTTACCCACTTTACAAGGTTGCACTCAGCCAACATGATACTCCTATAGGTCACTTGTTGCTTGTTGTCATCCATTTTATGCACTTGAATGCTTCAGAAATGTATTTCTAATTCCACCTTCATCACAGCTTCATGTGACAATGCAATGAGATATTCTTTATGCATTTTTAGCATCAATTATTTTGAAACCATCCTTGAGTTTCTTTGTGTCCTATTGGTAGTAATGATGTTGTTTCACATTACATTCAGCTCAAGCACTTAGTGTATTGCATTTTCAATTCAAAAGTGCTTATTTTCCTTCACCCTTGACCTTCAAGCTTCATTTGCAGCCACTTACAATTTTTTTTATGAATGAAGGAAATCTCTCTTTTGTACTCTTCATGCATTTTTTATCTCTTAGACAACAAATGTTGATGTGAAATTTTGATCTATGCATAGAAGATTTTAAAATATAACACCTGATGAGGGTGTTCTGAAGCTTCTCAAATTTTTTTAGTTGCTATTGTTGATTTGTAAACAAGGCATTATGTATGCCTATTCACTAGATCAGTCCATGATGATGCACTCCTTATGATGATCTACTTGAGAAATTGATCATTTATGATCTTTAATTCATTACACTTTAAGACTTGTTTGTTCTAAGTAGTCAATTGCTTGAGTTCCTATGACACTTGATGTACTCCTTCAAATGCATATCTCTTTTGAGCAATACTGAATTGTTTCCTTTCTCAACCCCTCTATGGAATTTTGACGGGCAGCATGCCGAGCTCAACCCTTGTGGGAGCCCATTTTACACCACATGCTTTAAAATCTTCAAAACAAATAAGAAACATGGCTTTTCCTATACCTACACAAGAAACAAAGAGTCTTAGATTAAAACAATAAATTCAAAGTTTCTTATGACATTTTCTCTTTGGTATTCTCTTGCACTCCTCTTGTCTTTTCTCAATTGATTCAATGCATCATAAATAGTATTCTACATTACTATTGATGGATTGTGTAGGAGGATTCATAACCCAAGCACTAACAAATATTTTAATCACTTGCAGGTTCACTTGGAGGATAGAGGCCAAGGGGAATGCACAACATTGAAGGCAACTTGAAGACAAGTTTAGGCAATGATGGCTATGTTCCCTTTTATGTGCTCTTTTCTCTTTTTAATCTTTAGTAGCATAGTGTATTCTTTATGATCCATTGTTTTTGCTACTCCCACGGCTTGTGTGGGACACTTGATTCTCCTTTCATCCCAATGAATATAAAAACAACATTTTGTGCAATTCTTGTTCAATTTTGTTCTTTTGCAACAAATGTATGAAACATTGTGTAATGAATTACTGAATACATAATGAAGTAATTTCTTTTACATTTCATACAATATTTAATGCTACAAATGATGAATGGAAAACTAAATCACATTTCACTTTTCTTTTAAACCCAAAACTCAAAACATGCAATGGTTTAATCAATTGCAGAAATAAACAGAAAATTTTCACCTTAAAATGAAATTGAATTAACTATCTCTGTCAATTTGAGTTGTGGTGAAAAATTGATAACAATTACCCTATCAAATTACAAAAGAGAGGAGTGAAGCATTACCACCTCCTTCCAAAATCTCACTAGCTAATGGAGGATAATTCAAGGTATGGACTTGGAAAAGTCACCACAACCGCAATGCTGATGAAGGTAGGTCTCACAAGAATCCAAGCCCACACTTCTATGATATCCTTCACACTTGCAATGTGGAGTTGATGGAGCTTCAAAGCTATTGCAATGCTCACAATGGAATGATGGAAATGTTGTTGGAGAGTGAAGAAGTGAAGTAGAGAATTCTAAGAGAGAGTGATTGATTGTGTAGAGAATTTCTAGAGGATCAAATGAAGTGAGAATGGATGTTTTTAAAGGTGGGATGAGAAATAATAGGGTTTTTTCTGGTTGGTTGGTGAAAGAGGGATGTTACAATTCTGCCCCAATTAGGTGTGTAATGCCTCTGCCAATTTTAGATGTAGGAATTCATCAGGGATGACAGCGCGACACAAAAACCTCTGTGTGTCATGCATTCATCCCTAACAAATATCACCAACACAAAGAAAAAATTCCAAGTGGAAGGAAGGCAAGCGGGTGATGTGGAATTTCGCCTTTGGATTTGATTTTCTAAGGTGAGGGTGTGTGAAGGGTAATTTTCTTAAGGAGTACAAATTTTCTCCTATATATTTTACCCCCACTTTAGTGAATGCACATATTGACGAGCATTCAGTAAAGTAGATCAAAGAGTTATTAGGGTTAAAATTTATACCTAAACCATCGAGGAAGAAGACTGTGATCTGGAAAACTCGAAAGCATAGGGCAGGAAAAGGATTCCACAGGTACTCTCCCTAGGGATTTTTGAACAGAAGGACTCCATAGCCCTATAGAACTATGAATTTTCACAAAGTACATTGAAGGCCCTCAGACCAACGATGGAAAAATCCCACTGGATGAAAGCATCTTACAAGCTCGCAAACCTACAAGAAGGCAACCCCCAAGTTCTCTCTCATGAAGGAAGCCCAGTGAATTAAGCGCCTTATAGGCCTGCAAACCTACAAGAAGTCAATCCCCAAGCTCTCTCTCATGAAGGAAGCACAGAACAAGGGGAATCCATAGATTCAAATGGGAAAGTGGCTTCATAAGCGCACCTGCAAAGCAACATGTTAACCCACAGATAAAGCATGCCAAGAAACAAGAAGCAACCTCGCAGGAAAACAAGCAGACAGTCACATAGACAATCAACAAATTGAAAGGCTTTCAATTGGGTCCCTCAGGAATCCTCCAAAAGAAGAGGGGTCCACTCAAGGAATGCATTTTTTGAAAGTGTATAAGAGACATTTTTTTCTCAAATCAATTCATCATCAAGGACTTATAAAGGAAGGAAATGTCCCCTCATGTGAGGAAGGTCAAGGCTTCTCCCACAGAAAAAGGTCGCTCCCTCCTCGAAGGAAGTTCTCAAGTTCTTTCTTCGTGAACCCATGATGAAGGGAACACATTCTGCTAGGGGTCCAAGTTGAGAATGCGATTCTTGAAAAAAAGCTTGCAAGGATTTTCAAGAAAATATTTGTAGGCAACGAATGTGTTTTATAAAAATTGAAACATTGTGAAATTAATGTTGTCACACATATGAGGGTCAACTCAAGAAAAGAAGAGAGAAGGATAAAAGAGGGAAATAGAAATAGCACGAACAAGAGACACAGGGGTGATCTAATATTTTTGGCTCAGAGTTGCTCATAAATATACATATGCATACATACATATATATGTATGTATGTATGTATGTATGTATAGTAATAGTATATTAATGAACTATCATCAACCCCCTAGTATATCAGACCATGTGAAGAATGCACGAGAAGAAAAAATAAAAATAAAAAATCATGTCAACATGGAAGGGGAGCCTAAATGCCCCCAATGCTTTGTGTCATCCCCAATTTGTTAAAAATCAAAACACATAACAGAGGAAGAATGATGATACAAATAAAAGAAGGTTTATGACACAAAATCACTCCTGTATCCAAGCACCAACAAGGGTGACAAGGGTCATCCAGGAACACACAAGCATGGGATAACACATCATGACACACACACTTCTAATATAAAGATAAAGAAGGTTCCTCCCCCTAACATTCATCGACCAAGAGGTCATCTGCTTCCCAATCTAGATCATTATAAGGGGAATTTGAATGAGCTTGCAATGGTAGTATATTAAGGGGAGGAGCTTCCGACTCTCTAGCAACAAGAGCTAAGGAAGAAGGCCCCAAAAGGTCTTCTCCACTAGGATTTTGTGGAGCTATTGTTAGTGATTTCGCAAAGATTGTTGACAAGGCCAGAACTTCATCTAAAGAGTTAAAAAACAACTCTCAAGAAGAGCCATGTCGTACCTCAATAGACGGGGAGGATGGCACCTGAGATTCATCACTTGGCTCATCGAGTGACTCGGGAGTGGTGATGAACTTAGGAAAAGCTAGAACTTGTTTTGTCACTAGTACAGAACAAGCTAGTGTGGGACCACCCTTTGGAGAAGGTGGGATCCTCTTACGCCCTCCATTATTGGAAGGGCCAACCTTTTCCTTCTGCTTCATCAAGGGATGTGAACTCCCCACAGATGAGGCAAGAGGCATGGAGGAGGAGGAGAAAACCATTATGGACACCACCGAGGTATTTGGCATGTCCACAAGTTTAGGGAATGGCGAGATGTTTGGAAGGGACATCAATAGGGGCAGCTTAACTAAGAGAGCAATAAACACTTGCACCATTTTGGGGTCAGGTGCACTCACACTCATAGCGAGAGCCAGAATCGAGATTGAAGTCGACTAAACAGAAGTAGAGGGGAGGAGAGAGGAGGATACATCAAGAGGTCCTAAAGCAGGGGTTGTTGTCTCCTCTTCCTTTTTCTGTAAAGCATCTTGCTTGGTTTCTAGAGCCTTTCATCGACGCTTGTGCTAATGCACAAGATGATTTCAATGACTCTTCAAGCTAGAGGCCAGGTGTTGTGAAGGGATAGAATTCTCCTACTTAACCATAGGGGTGTCCATCACAACCATTTTTGATAGAGAGGTAGACTCTTGAATGGGAGTAGGAGGGAGAGATTGAGAGACAACGGGTGGAGTTAGTTCTAACATCTCGATGGCGGGCCTCTTCCCATTCACTGCTTTAGGGGTAGGAGCAGTGGGAGGCCATGGAGACTGAGACATAGAGGATTCAACGCAGGGTCCTTTTCTTCTACCATATTGAACGGGCCTAGGCTCCGTGGGCAGAATAGGGAGCTTAAATGCAGAATGCTTGGGCTTTCACCAAGTGGGTACCATAGGGTTCTCCCATAAATGTGGAGTCGAATATGATGACACCGCAGTAGGGTGAGAGGAAGTGTTAGGCTGAACAATAGAAGAGGAAGAAGAGGGACCTCGATAAGGCTTCTCTTCTTCTCTTCTACAGGCCTTGGCGGAAACATTGTCCACTTTTAGGCATGCCCTATGTGAAACAACATAAGGTGATGGAGGGTACCTCACTCTAGGTCTTGAGTGCCCTTTCTTGTACTTTTGATAAGTTTGGTACAATAAATCCTTTCTAGGCAGGAGAGGACCAATAGGTGCAGCCCAAAAGTGATCTAGAGAATAGCTGCCACATGCAACCGATGGTATATAACTAGTGTCATGGATAACATGTATTGAACCCTCATGAATAAACTTGAAAAATTTGTGTACAACTGAGAGACTACATTCATAGCTACTAACTAGGGGGTACCTAGCTTCACTCTAAAGAGTTTGGACCTTGGAATTATGTCAAACAACAGGTTTATGGATTTAGGTCCAACAAGGAATGACAAAACAATGCTACCAAGCGGAGGTATGGAAAGTTTGTTATGCGTACGAATGGTGCTCATAGGTGCGCCATACCTATCTTTATGCAGGAATTTAATTAACATGATCTCCTCAGTTATGATATTCACCTGATACGTTGAGTCAAGAAGAACACCTGCTATAGTGTTCCCGTTGATTCATGTAGGTATATAAAGAGGAGATGGTTCTCTATTAAAACCCATCGGCAAGTCCTAAAAGGTGAAGATTATACCTCGACTGCTATTCATAGGCTGCATAGAGGGGATAGGTAGATGCATGAAAGAGGCCATTACATGCACTAAATGATACTCTCACAAAGCCCCCAAAATGTTTGAGATAAGATAGTGACCCAGTTAAGGTTTCGCTCTGCAACACATACAAAACCTTCTAACTACACCTACTAGGGGTTGAAGGATAGGCTGTAAGGTGAAACACCCTACAACACTCACACCTACAACACTCTTAGAACATGATAAAATGACCCTTTAGTACTACCAAACATAACCAAAATGGTTCACATCAAGTTCACCAAAAATGTAAGACAGGGGGACCAACCACATCAAGGCTCTAGGTCATGGAGAGCTGAGAGCGGAGGGCTTCCCTAACTTACCTCACTCTAAAGGATGTCTTGGGGTGAGGATCGAGAATGAAGAGAACTATATAATACTTATGTCACTCTATAGACCCACAGTTCAGGTTTAGGCTAAGCGAGCTAGTTTTTAGAGTCAGTACTACACCTCAGAAATTTCTTTGTTCGATGACAGTAGTGCAGTTCTGGGACAACAACGTGGCACGTTGCTGTCTCTCAGGCATGCTAATATCTATATATCCAGAAAACACAAAATACAATACAAACTACCTAAAAACTAACCGATAGCCTAGCTAGTTGACTGTGACTAAAAAAATAGAATAAGAAAGTACTAATAGAGACAAAGATTATAAAGAAAATAGTTAAAGGCTAGGGTGAGGAAGATAATCTCACAAAAGTACTAGTTCACCAGCTAGCTCCACATGTATGTCCATCTACACACAAACAAGAAGGGGATAATTGTTGGGGTTGTATAGGGGTCTACCTCATTCAGACCCTCCTTTTGGTGTTTCCACCTCCACTAACAACCAAAAAGCAATGAAGTAGAATATGTGATAAAGAAAGTAGAAAGATTGCAATGAACACTACAAAATAATATGTTACCCTATCAAATAACAAAGGAGAGGAGTGAAGCATTACCACCTCCAACCAAAATCTCACTATCCAATGGAGGATAATGCAAGGTATGGACTTGGAAAAGTCACCATAGTTGCAGTGGTGATGAAGGGAGGTCTTGCAAGACTCCAAGCCCACACTTCTATGATATCCTTCACACTTGCAATGTGGAGTTGATGGAGCTTCAAAGTTGTTGCAATGCTCACAATGGAATGCTAGAAATGTTGCTTGAGAGTGAATAAGTGAAGTAGAGAATGCTAAGAGAGAGTGATTGAATGTGTAGAGAATTGCTAGAGGATCAAATGAAGTGAGAATTGATGTTTTTGAAGGTGGGATGAGAAAGAATAGGGTGTTTTCAAGTCAGTTGGTTGAAGAGGGGCATTACAATTCAGCCCCAATCAGGTGTGTAATGCCTCTACCAACTTTAGAGTAGGAATTCGTTAGGGATAGCAGTGCGACACGTAGACATCCACATGTCGCATGTTCATCCTCGACAAATATTCTCTCGCCAACACAAAGAATGAACACCAAGTGGAAGGAAGGCAGGCGGGTGATGTGGAATTTTTCCTTTGGATTTGATTTTCTAAGGTGAGGGTGCGTGAAAGGGGAATTTTCTTAAGGGGTGCAAATTCACTCCTATACAATTAGAAATGACAACACCCCCGCCATTAAAATTCATAATTAAGATTTTTTTATTATACACCATGCTATCAAAGTTGGCTAGTATGGAGATGTCATGACACCCATATATTAAAATATTTTTTATGGGTTGGATAGGTAAACTCATTACTTGAAATATTTTAAACTCTTTTCCTTTTTTAATCCTACATGAGGCTTCTAAAAAATTATTTCTTTTTGTCTTATTAATTTTATAATTTTGAAGATTTTTCATAATATTGCAATCATTAGGGATCAACAATTCCCTACCCTCTAAATTACCCACCACCATTATGAGCAAGATAATAATTAACATAAAAATTTGATATCTCAAATAATGCTCCATCAATACTAATTACTTTTAATCCTTGTAGGATTATTTAAAAATCCTTATTTTTCTTGGAATATAGTCATTTTGATATGATTTGGAAATTGAAGAAAATTCCAATACCTCCACTCTGATTGTCTTAGATGGTATTTTTCATTGTGTCAGGAACCATATTACCTTCCCTATACACATGGCCAATTTTATACTACTGGAAGGTTTTCAACATATTCTTGCAATCATCCAAAATATCTTTTAAATCCCAAGGCACATCAGCCACATTATTTAAATAATTCATTATTAGCTTAGAGTCTCCTTCCACAAACACTTTTGTATAGCCTTTATCCCTCACACAGTTTATTCTTTCCCAGACTGCACTAGCCTCTGCCATATTGTTTGTAGCCACTCTCAAGCCTCTGCTATATCCTTCAACAAAATTACCTTGATGATTCTTGATTATTCCTCCAACACCCACCATTCCTTGGTTACCCTTTAAACATCCATCAAAATTGCATTTCATCCACCATAGACCCGGAGGTGTCTAAATGGTGCTCCTTCTAAATAGTCATTTTTTATAGTTGATATTAGTTAGGTCTTGTGAAATACCCCATAATTGCTTAATTTGTAGCTCTTTGTAGGAAGGTAATTTATTAGGAGCATACTTGCAATTGTTAATATTTTCTTGTATTTGTTGTCTTATAGACATGCATAGATATTTATCGTTCCTTGTTGTATCCTTGAAAACTCTATTATTTCATTCTTTCCACAATCCCCAAGTAAGAAATAGGGGAACTTTCCTCCATAGATCAATAATGATATTATGAGAATAGGGACAAAAAATCCAACAGTCTATGAACATCTTAACCGAAGGAGGAAAAACCCAATCGATTATCAAGTTTGTCATAAAGAAAGACCACACCTCCTATGAGTAGGGGCATTAAAATAGCAAGTGCATGATAGTTTCCTCAACTTCATTACATAGGTAGCACTTATTGACCAAATAGAATCCTTTTTTCTTAAGATTATCAAAAGTAAGAATCTTAACATGGGCTATTGTCCACCAGAAGCAATTAATTTTAGGTAGTAAGTTCTTATTCCAAACCATTTTCCAATTAAATTCCCCCATTTGAATCAACAAGTATTCCAAAGCTTCATAGACATATTTGAATGAGATTTTCCTTGATGGGTTTTTAGTCCAAATCCATTTGTCTTCCCTATCCCTTGAGAAAAGATCAGGTTCACCAATTTGTTGGAGAAGAAGATACAAACAAGCCTCCCAATTGTATTGTTTTCCTCCTCTAAGAACAATATTATTCATTGAATTATTCTTAAAATTTATCCATTTAGGCCTCGATCCATCCTAATTGATATAATTTGTGACCTTTTTTTCCTATGGCTCTTTTCATTTTAAATCTAATTTGTTGGAGATTGTTGTTTGATGAAAAAGGAGCATAGTTTGTCCAAGAATCTTCCCAGAATTTTGTTCTTTGACCATTCCCAATTCCCTTGTTTTAGAGTTCCTCTAATCTTGATCAAGTTATTCCAAAAGACAGAGCCATAGGGGAGATCTTCTTTCCTCAAGAATCATCCTTGATCCTTATTACCCAGATATTTTTCCCTAAGAATTTGAACCCAATCTTTAGCTCCTTCCAAAAGAAACCAACCCATTTTAACCACTAAGACTTTATTGAAAAGTTTTATCCTTCGTATGCCAAAACCTCCATCTCTCTTCGGGGCACAGACTTTATCCTATCCAACAAGAGCCAAATTTTTTTCTCCTCCACTCCTAACCAAAGAAATCTCCTTTGTATCTTTTCAATATTTTTAGCTATAAAATTTAGGATGTTAAAGAGGGAGAGATAGTAGACAAGGATGTTTAAAAAATATAATTTTAGAAGTTGTAACTTCCTTGCATGGATTAACAGCCTTCCTTTCCATCCAACCAATTTCTTTTGAATCTTTTCAATAATATAATTTTAATAATTACTATGGGATTTTTTGGAAATTAGTGGAAGGCCAAGGTAAGTAGCCGAAAGATCAGCTTCCTAACATCCAATTATGTTCATACATCTTGCTTTTATGATAATTAATATATTGGCTCGATACTTTGGCATATTTTTCCAGGATGTCTTTCCACTTTCTATCTTCCAAAACTGAAGCCTCCCCCAAAAGAATAGTTTCATCAAAAAATTATTGGTGGGATGTTGGAGGTAGCAAGGAAGTAGCTTTAAACCCTTTCAGTTATTTATCATTAAGTTGTTTTTAAATGTTTCTTCCTAGGGCTTCAACCACAATTACAAAAAGATATGGTGAAAGAGGATCACCTTGTCTTAATCCTCTTCCATAGGAGAAGAAGCATTTAAGAATTCCATTAGCTAGAATTGAGTATTTTGGATTTGTTACACAAGATATTATTAAGTTATCAAATCCTCCTTTGAACCTAAAATTTTTAAGCACAACAAAGAGGAATGGCCAAGAGAAACGATAATAAGCCTTCAAGATATCAAGTTTCAGAGCCATACCTTGTTTCTTGCTTAATTCCATAGATTGTAATACCTCATGTGTGTAAATAGTTGCATCCAATATGTGTCTTCCTTGAACAAAGCCTTTCTGGTTAACTATCATCTTATTCAAGACTAACTTCAATCTATTGACCATTATCTTTGAGAAAATTTTATAAGTAGTATTACACAGATTGATAGGTTTGAAATCATTCATAGATGAAGCTTCATCTGATTTAGGGATGAAAACTATAAAAGTGGTATTAAGGTGATTTAGAAGCCTACCAGATCTAAAGAAATCTTGAGTCGCATTGAAGAGATCAATTGAGATAATATCCCAAAAATCTTGGACAACACTTGGAGCGAATCCATCAGGTCCCAAAGCCTTATAAGCACCATAGGAGAAAATAGCATCCTTGACTTATTGGAGGGAAACAACTTTAGATAATTCTTTTATGTCTTGTTATGTTATAACCTGTGGAGTAACCTAAAAAATATTATCCAAATCAGCTTGGTCAACCCCAGGCGTATTTTGAAAGTTTGAAAAGAACGAAACCACCTCATTAGCAATTTCATCCTCCCTTTGTAGAATCAACCCATTATCAATTTTTAGACATCTGATCCTATTTTTGTATGTATGTTTTAGGGTTGTGTCAATGCAAGGATACGGGTATAGGCCGAATACACCTTATCCAAGTAGAACTGAAGCATAACAGAGCCACCAATACTCGAATCTCAATAAGATCGATCAAACAAGATTAAAATCAAACATTTCATCAAATCTTAACATACTAAACTATGCAATCCATCAAAAAATATACTCTAATCAATTAGGAATTTATCTCATTGTGGAATTGGTGTCACGTTGATGTGGACCGATGACCCTTTCCCAATCTCGTGATAGTGAGTTTGTCTCAATTGATTCTATGGAAGAGAATAGATGAAACCATGGTGTTTGATGTATGAAAACCTAAATTATGCTAAAAATGAATATGATGCAAGCTAAGTTACCATGATTTTATGCTATAAATGATCCAATTATTCAATTTCTAAGCTAAAAATGAGCTAAAAGATGAAAACCCTAATTTACTTATAAACTAGGATGGATGCATGGAAACCATTAATGGAAGCTTGAAGCTATTATGCAACTAAAATGAACTAAACAAGCTAAAAAGTGTGTAAATTGAGAGTATGGATGTGAGTAAATTCAACAGCATAAGTTTGCAATAAAAGATGGATCCCTTTGTCTCCAAATAGTGACCTATTTATAGGAGAGAAAATGAGGAATGGATGGTTGAGATCAAAAAGCTTAATCAGTAGTTCAAGATGAAGGGGATGAGAGGCATGGATCATGGATTCTCATCAATGGATGAGAATGCAAGATGAAGGTTAATCAAGGGCTCGCACTTTCCTGAAACAGACACACTTTTGACTTGCTCACATAGGTCAAAGGTAACCTGCCTAGAAGGTTAAAGGTTTAACTTGCATTTGAAGATAAGTGAGTTGATTGGAGGAGAGGGAATATTCCTTTCGGGTGAGGAAAAAGGTTAATTTACAAATTAAAAAAAAAAATTAATTGTACAAAAAGGATAAAAAATATTCCATGGGAATATTCCCTTTGATTGGAGCAAAATTAGTTTAATTGCTAATTAAACAAGGTTTAATTTATGCAATTAGAGATTAGAAGACTTAAGAGATATTTATTAAATTAGATGTTTTAATCAATAGGGGAGGGGTAAAATAATATTTAATTAAATAAGATGACATAGGAGATTAAATTAAATATTTTGATTTATTTAATTTAATGAGATGAAGTGTTAGTGTAAAAAGAGATGAATTAACCTAATTTAATTAATTAGGCTAATTAGACGAAAATGATGCAATTAATAAATTAGCTAGGCTAATTGAACTAATTAATTGAAAAGAGGATGGATAAAGAGGAAATGATGTTAATAAATCCAATTTGAGTGTATGACATCAATTAGGACATTTTTCAGTGTCTATAAGGAAAGCTAGATGTGGAAACAACTCTCCTAACGTCAAAACCTCAGGGAAGAATGCAGAGACACCTTTTAAGACACCTTTTAAAATTACAATTACAGTCCAATTAAGATGCACATGAAAGAGATAACAGAAATAGAGTATTTGATACACACATGTGAACACTAGATTTACGTGGGAAAACCCTTACAGGAGAAAAACCCACCACACCAAGAGAAGTCACTTTGTATTACAGTAACAAATAATTACATACAGAGTTCTGACTTATCTTTCTGATGCTAGATTACAATAGCTTTCACAATGATCAATCTTTGTACAGGAACCTTCAAGTTACAGACTTCACATAATAGAAATCACTCTGATACAATTCGAACTGTTCACACAATTGTTCTATGAACCAATCGAACCATCGAGCATCTGCAACTACAAACTATATTCATATTGTTGCCTATCTGTTGAGCTTCCTCTCATAACTGCCACAACGAACTATCTTCCAATGGTTCCCATTCAGCTTCTCTGATTGGTCCATAAGGTTCCACATAGGATGGTCTCACTCGGTCAAACGGCTTCAATTTGTGTTGGCATGTCGGTGAGACACTAACCATGTCTCCCCGATGTCATACAGCTTAACATTTGAAATCGCCAAGAGTTTACCTATAAGCAAGATGTTACATCGAGTTCAGAAGACTATCGCTAAGACTTCCTCATGTCGCCAGGACCTCATACTGACGTTCACCACATGTATCGCTATCACCAAGACTTATCACTATCGGTGAAACATCATACCGAAGCTTCAAAGTCACATAGCCGTGATTTTTCCATTCAGCAAGACTATCACTCTTCGGTGAGACCACATACCGATATTCAAAGTTACATCGAAGAGTCATTCCATCAGCAAGACATATTGATCTCACCAAAAAATTTCACCGAGCTCTCATATGTTACTCTGAAACCATACTACTATCGACAAGACCTTTGTCCATCGCTAAGACCTCACACCGAGACCTTTGTGCTGCTCTGAGTGTATACCATCGGTGAGACACACCAACTGTCGCCAAGAGTTCTTCCCGAGTGTTCAAGTCACCCCGATGTCTCTAGGATAAAGCTATCAGTGAGACATCTGTATCGATAAGACTTCTTACCGAACACACTAGACTCTCCCTAAAGACTTCAACAGAAAATGTTGTCGGCGAGAAAAACATATCATTGAGAGCTCATAGCGAACATCCAAGACTCTCCTCGATATCCGATAGAATGGCCTGTCAGCCAAAGATCTCCACGTGGTAAGAGGTAACACCGAACACAACATGTCACAGCGATAGTCTCCAAAGTAAAAGCGTTCGGTGAGACTTATGCAAGGTCACAGCGACCTGATCTAATTCAACAAGGTTACTACTACTAGTCGGCCAGACATGAAGGATGTCACACTGACTTGGCTCCAATAGAGGTTACAGCCTGTGATGATTGAGACACATATTTCCAACAATCTCCCATTTGACGAAGATCACACAGGCACCTCCAGAGCACAACAAAACTTACTAAAAATCATGGGCACTAAGGCCCATTGAACTAGCACACCACCTAAACTTGTCTGTGCTCACTGGCTTCATCAATGCATCTGCAACATTCTCCAGAGTATCAACCTTTTTCAAACTGACCTTTCCATCCTCCACCATATCTCGTACAAAGTGGTACTGTACATCTATATGTTTCGTCCTGGCATGGAAAGTAGGATTCTTTCCCAGAAAAATTGCACTCTGACTGTCACAAAAGATAGTTATTTGCCCTGCATCAAAACCAATGTTAGAACACAAACGTTTTCACCAAACTACTTCTTTACAAGTATGAGTAGCTTCCATGTATTCAACCTCCATAGTAGACAAAGCGA
Source organism: Sequoia sempervirens (assembly GCA_007258455.2). Classification (NCBI taxonomy): domain Eukaryota; kingdom Viridiplantae; phylum Streptophyta; class Pinopsida; order Cupressales; family Cupressaceae; genus Sequoia; species Sequoia sempervirens. Next base: position 76,140 of record VDFB02331311.1, read on the forward strand.
CTATAGCCTGTCGCTTACTCATCCAACTCACTGCACCACCATTCAACATGAAAATGTATCCACTGGTGGACCTCCTGCTGTCAATGTCCCTTGCCCAATCAGAATCCACATAGCCTCAAATACTGAGAGTCCTCTGTGATTCAACCAAGTTCCCATGGTAACACAAAGAAAAATTTGAAGTGCCCTTCAAATATCTGAAAACTCTTTTCACAGCATCCCAATGTGTCTTTCCAAAATTAGCCATAAACTGACTAAGAACTCCCACTGCTTGGGCAATGTCTGGCCTTGTACAGACCATTACATACATAAGACTGCCAACCGCACTAGCATAGGGTACATTGGTCATGTCCTCCATCTCAGTAAGAGTTTTTGGATAGTCTTCAACAGATAGCTTCGTTCCCTGCAAGACTAGAACGACTAGCTGCTTGCAATCATTCATGCAAAATCTCTCTAGAACAATCTTGATATACTTACTTTGACTGAGCCAAAGTTTTCTACTATTCCTATCCCTGGTTATCTCCATCCCTAGAATATACCTTGCTGCACCAAGATCTTTCATTTCGAACTTAGCAGACAACTGAGACTTAAGATCAGAAATCATTAGCTTACTATTGCCTATGAACAGCATATCATCAACATAGAGAGCAATAATAAGAACTTGATCACTTTCAGCTTTATAATAAACACAATGATCAGATTTTGATCTCACAAATCCCAAAGATAATACAAAAGTATCAAATTTTGGGTACCACATTCTAGGTGACTGCTTTAACCCATACAGAGACTTCTTTAACTTGCAAACCAGATTCTCTTTACCTTTCTCAACAAAGTGCTCAGGCTACGACATATAGATTTCTTCTTCAAGATCACCATGAAGAAATTTTGTCTTCACATCCATCTGTTCGACCTCTAAGTCATACGCTACTGCAAGTGACAAAAGAAATCTAATGGACGTTAGCTTAGCTACAGGAGAAAAAATATCCCCATAATAAATTCCCTCTACCTGGGAATAACCCTTCGCAACCAACCTCGCCTTATATTTTTCTACACTGCCATCCAGACCAATCTTCTTTTTGAATACCCATTTGCAGCCAACAGCTTTCTTGCCTTTAGGCAAGGGCACCAAACTCCAAGTTTCATTCTTTTCTAATGATGCCATTTCCTTATTCATGGCCTCCAACCAAGAGTCTAAATCAGACATTCTAAATGCCTCTTTTATAGTCCTAGGCTCATCAGTGCTAGAAATTAAAGCATAGGCACAAGTAGAATCTATCAAAGAGAACCCATACCTATCAAGTTGTTTTCTTTCACAAGTTGACCTCCTCACTTGCTGAGGCTGGGGTTCTTCTTCTTCTTTAGAACTTTCAGAACTACTTGAGCTCTCCTCAGTTTCAGGTACATTTTGAATTTTCAATTCCTCTTTCTCAGGTGTAGGAGGAATTATAGCTACATCCTTGTTGTTTTCTGACTTTGTCTCTGACTACAGATCCAAGGTAGAAGGTTTTAGCTCATGAAATATTACACTTCTATTGTATACAACCTTCTCTGTATCAGGATTCCAAAGCTTGTATCCTTTTATGCCAGCACTATAGCCAATAAAAATACATTTGACAGCCTTGTTCTCCAGTTTAGATCTTTTCACATCCGGCACATGAGCATATGCCTCATAGCCAAAAACACGAATATATCTTAAAGAGGGCTTCTTACCAGACCACAATTCCAAAGGTGTTTTCTCAACAAGAGCAGAGTTTGGAGAATGATTTATTAGGTAACATGCAGTAGATATAGCCTCAGCCCAAAATTTCTCCTCTAAACCAACACTACACAGCATACTTCGTGCTCTCTCCATCACTGTCCTATTGAACCTTTCTGCAACTCCATTTTGTTGTGGAGTATAAGGTGTAGTCTTATGTCTTTTAATCCCTCTCGAAATCATCAAACTGCCATTATCAGTCCTTAAGCATTTAATTTTTCTATCAGTCTAATTTTCAACAAGGTTCTTAAATTCCCTAAATTGACTTAACACTTCTGATTTACTTTTCAGAAAATATACAAATGCTCTTCTTGAACAATCATCAATGAATGACACATAGTATCTTGACTTAGACAAAGAAGGAACATTCACTGGACCAAATACATCAGAATGGATATAATCTAGTAAACCAGAAGATTTATGAGGATTGGAATAAAAAGAAACATGGTGTTGTTTTCCATATATACAATGTTCATAGAATTCAAATTCAAGATTACAATCTTCAAGCCCCTCAACCAGGTTTTTGATCTTCAAGGTTTTTAAACCTTTTTCTCCTATGTTGCCTAGCCTATGATGCCAGAGCATAGTCTTTTATGTTGGAATTTTAACTTCCATAGAGTTTACACAATTAGGAAAATTTCCCTCTTTTCCTCCATGAGTAGCTTTCTATGACTTTACAAAGACATTGTTACATTGAACAACATGTGCATCCAGCTTGTACAAGGTACCAATACAAGCACCCCTTGCTAGCACCATTGAGCCTCTAGTCATCTTGCAGCCATTTCCAAAGAATGTGACTTGCACTCCAATATCATTTAGCATACTTCTGAGAGAAAGTAAGTTTTGAGCCAAACACTGTATATGCATTACATTATTGATTCCCTTCACTCCATCGAGGGAGCTGGATTGACTCTTCCACAACCAACAATCTAAAGTTGAATCACTTGCCAAGTACACCTTTCCACCATCATTATTCTTCATACTTTGTAAACCCGTCTCTATGAGATGTCATGTGGAAAGATGCTCCAAATCAATCACCATCGATGCCTGTGTAGCCAAGGCTGCAATGAAGGCGTCTCCATCACTATGAGAAGAATCATTGTCAGAAGAATACTTCTTCTTCTTCTCCTCCTCTTTACAATCCTTTCGAACATGACCAGGTTTCCCACAATTCCAACACTTCACCTTGGACTTCTTGCCAAGAGACTTTGATCTCCCTTCTGATTTAAATTTGGACTTCTTGTCCTTCTTCTTGCCTTTCTCTTTCGACCTTCCTCTAACAGCAAGGGCCTCCTTCGCCATCTCAGAAGATTTCCTTCTCATCTCTTCTGATAATAAAGAACCAACAACATCTTCCATCTTGAAACTGTATGTTGTACTCCCAATAGCCATCACTAGATGATCCCAAGAGTCTGGAAAAGAACACAATAATAGCATACAATGATCCTCTTCTTCAGTCTTCACACCAACAGATGTTAACTGTGCAAGAAGCATGTTAAATGCATTCAAATGATTAGCTACAAACCCTCCTTCCTACATTCTCAAAGAGTATAGCTTCTTCCTCAGGAACAATTTATCAACCAAAGACTTCCCCTGATAAATAGATGTTAGTCTCTTCCACAAGGAAGATGCAGTCTTCTCCTGATGCACATACAGAAGAACGGAGTCTTCCAAACAGAGCCTTATCAGCCCCTTAGACTTTCTATCTACAAGGTCCCAATCCTCTTGCTTCATGCCTGTAGGTTTCACTCCAGACACAACAAGCCACAGATCACGATCCACTAAGAGATCCTCCATCTTAAGTTTCCACAACTCAAAATTTTTGCAATTGAACTTCTCTATTTTAATCTTTCCTGACATGCTAGCCATCTCAATCTATAATTAGAAATTGACAAACTTCTACAAGACTCCCACTGACTGGAAATTGACACAAAAAACCCAACATACCCACAAGGATAACGCAACTGGCCAGGGTCTGATACCACTTTTAAGGAAAGCTAGATGCATAAACAACTCTCCTAACGTCAAACCTCAGGGAAGAATGCAAAGATACCTTTTAAAATTACAATTACAGTCCAATTAAGATGCACATGAAAGAGATAACAAAAACAGAGTATTTGATACACACATGTGAACACCAGATTTATGTGGGAAAACCCTTACGAGAGAAAAACCCACCACACCAAGAGAAGTCACTTTGTATTACAGTAACAAATAATTACATGCAGAGTTTTGACTTATCTTTCTGATGCTAGATTACAATAGCTTTCACAATGATCAATCTTTGTACAGGAACCTTCAAGTTACAGACTTCACATAATAGAAATCACTCTGATACAATTCGAACTATTCACACAATTGTTCTACGAACCAATCGAACCATCGAGCATCTACAACTACAAACTATATTCATATTGTTCCCTGTCTGTTGAGCTTCCTCTCAAAACTGCCACAACGAACTGTCTTCCAATGGTTCCCATTCGGCTTCTCTGATTGGTCCACGAGGTTCCACAAAGGATGGTCTCACTCGGTCAAACGGCTTCAATCTGTGTTGGCATGTCGGTGAGACACTAACCGTGTCTCCCCGATGCCATACAGCTTAACATTCAAAATCGCCAAGAGTTTACCTATCGGCAAGATGTTACATCGAGTTCAGAAGACTATCGCTAAGACTTCCTCATGTTGCCAGGACCTCATACCAATGTTCAGTATCGCTATCGCCAAGACTTATCGCTATCGGTGAAACATCATACCGAAGCTTCAAAGTCACATAGCCATGAGCTTTCCATTCGGAAAGATTATCGCTCTTTGGTGAGACCACATACCGATATTCAAAGTCACACCGAAGAGTCATTCCATCGGCAAGACATATCGATCTCGCCAAAAGGTTTCATCGAGCTCTCATATGTTACTCTGAAACCATACTACTATCAGCAAGACCTTTGTCCATCGCTAAGACCTCACAGTGATACCTTTGTGCTACTCCGAGTGTATACCATCGGTGAGACACACCAACTGTCACCAAGAGTTCTTCCCGAGTGTTCAAGTCACCCCGATGTCTCCAGGATAAAGTTGTCGGCGAGACATCCATATCGGTAAGACTTCTTACCGAACACCCTAGACTCTCCCCAAAGACTTCAATAGAAAACATTGTCGACGAGACAAACATATCATTGAGAGCTCATAGCGAACATCCAAGACTCTCCCCGATATCCGATAGAATGACCTGTCGGCCAGAGATCTCCATGTGGTAAGAGGTAACACCGAACACAACATGTCACAGCGATAGTCTCCAAAGTAAAAGCATTCGGCGAGACTTCTCTAAGGTCACAGCGACCTGATCTAATTCAACAAGGTTACTACTGCTAGTCGGCCAGACATGAAGGATGTCACACCGACTTGGCTCCAATAGAGGTTACAGCCTGTGATGATTGAGACACATACTTCCAACAGTGTCTACATTTTTCCCCTCTTTGAAGCGAGGTACTTGTTGCTTCGATTCAAAGAACCACACCTCTCGGATGAAAAATGTTGCCTGAATCAAGTTTATTTTATTTTTTTTAGATGCCCCAACAAAAGGATAAAACTGAATCCCTACCCCCTCGAGAAATTGGGCATAAATTTTGAATTTTAGGTTGATTTCTCGAAAAAGGTTCAAAAGAGTACCCAAGGATTCAGAAAGGTTCCGGGATGCAAGAATAATGCCAAAAATGCAAAAAATGATGCAAAATTAGGTTCAGATTGGAAAAAGTGATGAAAATGATAATAAACCCCATTTAAAAGGTTAAATTAGGGGAAAAAAACCCTAATTTTTTAACTTAAATAGGCCAAGAGGGGTCATTTTCAATTCATTTGTGCATTCATACTTAAGGATTTCTTGCAATTTGAGCTCTGACCCTTCGATGAAATGGCACGTCATAAGCTTCCCCGACACATTTCTGATCAATTTCATGAGTTCCAACAGCTTCCAAGCGCAGGACCACCGGTATGTGATTCAAAACCTAATTTGAATTTGAAATTTTGATGCATTTATTAGGCGTTAGAATTTAGAATTTGGGGGTGTCGCTATATAGTGACGCCCAAACTTCTATTAGTGATGCCCAAATGATATATAGTGATGCATTTTTCTAAGGAAACATTTTTCTGGATTTGAATTTAGGGTTTCAAATTTTAAATGGCGACACAATTGTATCTGGTGACACACTTGCTGATTTGAAAGTTAGGGTTAGGTTAGGCCAAATTCTAAATCATGACGCCAGCTTGTCTAGCGACGCATTTGTCATTTTGAAATTGTAAATACATCAGGTGTCGCTATTTGGATTTTGAATATAGTGACACATTTGTAAATAGCAGCACATTTGTGATTTCTGACCCAGAAATTCCAAATAAGTTCAATTTTGATGATTTCTTAACATCGTGCGCTTCATGGGTGCAGGAGGTCTTCCCACCATTGATGTCGAGGGAACACAGGCCCACAGTTCTTGAGAGATTGGGTGATCTGTCAGAGTTACACCAAGAGCACCTAGGAGAGATTGGATTATGGTATATCGCCTATGCACCTATTGTGAGGACACATTCGGCTATGATGACAGTGTTGTGCGAGAGATGGCACAGCAAGACCTCATCCTTCCATCTTCTGACAGGGGAGGTGACAATGACCCTGGAGGACTTGTGGTGGATATTGCAGTTGCCTATCCATGGTGATCACGTGATCTACGATCCTGATGTCAGATTTCACACCTATTTAGAGGTGATGGACATGGACCAAATTGTATTGATCACCTCGCAAATAGATTTAGAGACATACATAGGTTAGGTACCGACCTTCAGATTGATTGTTGTAGCCATCATTTCAAGTTTGGTGGCTCTAGAAAAATGCGGTCATTTCTTTAGTCCAAGATGGGGCTTGGCATGGCAGCGGATGTTGTACCAAATGACTCTTTTTGCATGGGGGCCCATGATGTTGGCCTCCTTATACCATGATTTGCATGATTTTGTGTATTGTGATGGGAGAGCCCTCAGTGCAGGTGTCATTATCCTTTATATTTGGGAATGGGAGCACATTTTCATTCTTCAAATGATTGTACAGATGGTGGACATGGACCTAGATGATCTCATTGTATGGAGATACCAATGTGCTATCACACTTAGGAACACAAGACAGATTGGACTCTTGTACTGGTGATGGGTGATTGACAATATGACCGTGTTCCGCTAGCAGCCATGGCTTCAGATGTTGGCTTGGTTTGATCATGTACAACATATTTATTTGCTAGATAGACTAGTTATATGCAGGTTCGAGAGCATACCATTATTCAGTGGTACCTTCCTACCAAAGTAGCTAGATAGTTTGGCGATGTACAGGACAGGCACGATGATGCCTATAGGGCCAATTTTGCGAGATTAGCTAGAGAGGTTCCCACCTAGGGACTAACGATTCTGGCACCAGAGGCTGTTGAGAGTTTCCATCAATTGGTTTCCCAACCTTAGGCATATGATCAGGGTTATCCCATTGCTCAGACCACTCCATCTTACGATGCATGGTTTGTCCCTCTAAGGTGACTTATGGATCCTACAAGTGCTCCTCCTAGGGGGAGGCCAGGAGGTAGAGGTGTCATAGGTAGAGGACAAGGAGGATAGGATAGCCATGATGGACAGGTTCTTAGGGCTCCTCCAGTGGGACAACAGCCTCCACAGCAACCTCCAGCAGTGCAGTAGTAGCCAGTGCTGCCACCACCACCACTGAATGCTAGAGATGCACATATACGGCAACTATAGTAGTAGGTGTAGGTTTTGATAGGTGAATGAGACCAGGCTCGCCAACATATTTTGGTTTTGACTACTGAGCAAGACCAAGTTTGGCATTAGGTGGTTGCGGTGATAGTCGAGAGGGATGCAACTTTATAGAGAGTTTAGGCTATTACTCGGGAGAGAGACCAGGAGGTTGTGAGCCAGCAGCAAGTTGAGGGGATGGTAGCAACTACTCATGGTCAGACCATTTCAGCTAGATTGTATATATAGGCTATCATGGAGGATGTATACTATAGGTATCATTATCATAGGGATGTTCTAGCGACTCTTCATTAGCCATATTTTTCATAGCGCAGTGATGCGCATCCCCATGTCAAGGATCAACCTAAGCGATAGGCTGGATAGGGTAGCAGCCACTAGGGCTAGTTTTTTGATATATAGACAATTTTTTTATTTTTCCCCATTCTTTATACTAATATACATTCATTGGCTCCTTTTTGATAGCCTCATGGATATTGTACTTATCATCGATGTAAAAACACTGATCCATATTTTCTACCATGACACATTTTTTGATATATATGATATATTGATGATTTATGTGATGATTCATGTTATGATGTGTTCACTTTATTTCATGTATGGATGATATATATATGATCATGTATGGATGCATTTTATTTTATGTTATGTGATATCCGAGAATCATGATATGGATGGATGCAATGTTATATTATTTTTCATTATCTTTTCAAAATATGATATGGATGGATGATTTATGATATGCAAATGTTATGGATGCAAATGATGTGGCTGCATTTATTTTTGTATATTTTCTATGCATTTTTTAATGATGATATATGCATATGAATGTATGGATGCAAATGCTTATGATATGCAATGATTTAAGATGCTTAGAATAACAAATATATATTATTCATCACAACTCAAGTGATAATGTAGAATGTATGATGTGATATGCAATTTATTATGTTGTGGTTATGATTATGTCAATGGATGCTTTATGATTATACTATGATAATGAAATTCATGTATGCTAATGGTTTGTGGATGCAGGATGGATGCATTGATGATGTTTTTGTTGGCTGTCATGATACTAAGTTAGTGCAGAGAAAAGATAGAAGAATAAAGAATGAATAACCGTTGTTGATGATGATTGCTTCAAAAGATCCAAAAAGTCCTTGATCCATCGAGACTTTATTAGATATGGTGACGAGACAATGCAAAATGCAGGATGGGATGCTCACACTTCAGGATTGGTATTTTTCGTTGTTCCTTATTGTTTGATATAACACATAGAAATGATGCATCAAGGTATTGATAACCAGGACAACATTGTATCTAGTGTAATGGACTTTGACTCAACAAGCAGATAGGATAGTTCTTGTTCACATCTTGATATACGATAATGTCGTTGGAATGTAAGTTAGAAGCATAGAATATATTGGACCAAGCATACACAATCATCAACAACATACTCCAAATGACCTTACTACACACAACTAAGCAAGTATGCGCCAAGATTATTTTACAAGAGTATCCACAAGAACAAAAAATGAAAGATAATGATCGATGTCCCATTCCTTTCTCTCTAAATCATTTTGTTTAGACATCATCGAGAGGTCCTTGGAATGGGTCATTAAGATAAATCATAAGAAAAGATGAATGAAAAATAGTCAGTGTTATCTATAGCTCTTGCCTAGTTTAAGTTTAGCTTAAGTGATATCTGATACTAATGTCCATCGTAGGAAGGATACATCCTAGGACATGTTGATCAGAGGGTTGTTTGATGTTGGGATGATGATGCTAAGATGACCCATTTGTATAAACTTCATTGATGCATTTACCTATGATTTAGACTTTAGACTTTGACTTTTGAGTTCACACTTTACGACTTACTATGTTTGCTTTCTACTTGTTTTGCCAAAGGGTGAAAGTTTATTGTGGGTGAAAGTGAGATGGGATGGATGGGTTTTGTATTTTTCTGGAATATTTGAATGTTTTTGGTATTTTGAAATGTTTTGAGGTTGTTTTTGGTCTTTTTGAAAGGTTATATGAATGTTTATGTTTTTTCAATTTTTTGAGGTTGTTTAGGGTTTTTTGAATGTTTTGAGGCATTTTAGGTCTTTTGAATGTTTTCTATTGTTTTTGGATTTTCTATTTTCAAATTTTTTTGTGTTTTCTAAATATTTGGATGTTTTTGGATTTTCTAAATATTTGGATGTTTTTTGGTTTTCAAGAGAGTTTCTGAGTTTCAACCAAGAACCTATCCTAGGGGCCTCGGGGGCTGATCAAATATTATCCTTCCCTATGTTGTACATGCAGAGACCACATAGTTTGAATGACTCGACCAATCTACATTTCAAGGATATGAACAAACGAGAGACAACAACTAATTACAATGGACTATTAAAGGACTAACCTAGGGTGTCTCGGGGGAACATCAATGATGACCTTGCCTATATTCAAGCTTAGAGACAACGTAGTTTGACAAAGAGACTCTTTTTTTTAGATTTTTTTATGTTCTACCTTTTCAGGGTTTTCGATGTTTTCTGGATGTTTTTATATTTTTGCTATACAGGATTTTGCAAATGTTTTTGGATTTTCCGGATAAGATTTTATGAATGTTTTTGGTGCTTTCTGATAAGATGTCCCATGACCTCAAGATATACAAGAGGTTGATTATGACATAATGAAATTCCCCCAGTGTGATATGTTAGCCTACTTCAATAAAGGCAGGATAGACTGACCTTGGGAATATGCCAAGTAGTGCTAAACAGTTCATGATACCTTACAATGACAAGCCATGATAAGGATGCGGATGAGGGATGAATGATGATGCAAATAATGATAGGTCAAAAGAGCCAAAGAATAGATGGAGATTCCTTATTTACGCGAGGTTCTTGTTAGCTAGGTTTTCACCAAGGTACTTGCCCAAAGCACCACCAAAGTGGTTTTCACTAGAGGATGATTTTTTTCTATACTTTTTCAATCCTTTTTCTCATTTTTATTTTTTTTTGTATTTTCTAATTTACACCCTTCATGTTTAGGCATAAAACTTTTTGAGATGCAAGTTGTTGATTGGCTCTTGCAAGGGTTCACCTTCAAGGGTTGATATTTGGTATGCTCTTGATTTGTAGCTCACTATGATGACAAAGGGACCCAACCAATTAGGATCAAACTTTCCTTTGTTGTCTTGATTTGGAAGGTTCTTCTGAATTTTCTTTAAGACAAGATCACCTACCTGGAATGACCGACATTTGATTTTCTTGTTATAGCTTTGTTTCAGTCAGTTTTGATATACTTGCAAGTGATTAAGGGTGTCAAGATGATGTTCATCCAAGAATTCTAGCTCATTCAGTCGAGACACTCTATTCTCTTCCTTAGTTATCAGATTCTTCAGGGGCACTCACAATGATGGGAGCTCAACCTCAATAGGCAAGATGGCTTATGATTCATAGACCAGGGAGAAAGGGGTTGCTCTTGTAGGTGTGCGAATACTAGTTTGATAAGCCTAAAGAGTGGGATTTAGCTGCAGATGTCATTCATGACTAGCTTCATTAACTATTTTCTTTAGGATTTTTAGCATATTTTTGCTCATTGCTTCTACCTAGCCATTTCCTTGGGGATAGTACAGGGTAGAGAATCAGTGTTGGATATTGAATCTTTGACACAACTCTTTCACATCCTGATTTTTGAATGGAGTTCCATTGTCTAAGATGAGGGTTTGTAGTACACCAAAATGGAAAATTAGGTAATTCAAGATAAACTTGGATATTTGCTTCCCCGTTATGTAAGTCATAGGAATGGCTTCAACCCACTTAGTAAAATAATTAGTGGCGGTTATGATAAATTTATGGCCGTTAGATGAGGTTGGAGTGATTTTTCCTATGAGTTCAAGTCCCCATTGTGAAAAATTCCATGGTGTGATCATTGGTTGAAATTCTTGAGTTGGAGCATGAATCATATCCCCATGTTGTTGACAATGGATACATTTCTACACATATTGATGAGCTTCTTTTTCCATGGTTGGCCAATAGTAGCTCGTCCTCAACAGTTTCTTAGGTAAAGACATACCACTAGAATGGGACCCACATATGTCATCATGCACTTTTTTTAAAGTAGTTAAGGCTTCCTCTTGATTACAACATCGTAATAATGTCCCTTTGATGCTTCAACGATAAAGGGTATCACCTAGGATCATGAATCGGGATGCCTTTTTGACAAAGGTCTTTTTAAGGTTCAGGGTGAGGTCTGATGGAAGGGTTCCTCTAATAAGGTAAATAAAGATATCATGGTACCAAGGGGATCCAGGACCAACAATGACACATGCAAATTCAGATTTAGGGATTTTGAATGTTAGTAGGGGAAGTTGTTCTACCAAGAATTCACATTGAAGGATGTTGTTTGACATGTCTAGTAGTGATCCAATTGTTGCCATGGCATCTGCTGCTCTATTGTTCATGTGAGGAATCTGCTCAAAGTTATGTCTATAAAAATATCTTTGATATTTTCAACCATCTTCTTGTAAGGGGTGACCTTGTCATCTTTGGTTTGATAGTTGTCATTGACTTGGTTGATAACCAACTGTGAGTCTCCATAGACTTTCATCTCTTGTATCTACCACTGAACTGCTATCCTAAGACTTGTGATCAAGGCTTCATACTTAGCAATGCTATTGGTACATGGGAATGAGCTTGATTTGGTGTCACAACATGTGATGCCTGAAATTTTGTGAAGCAAAAACTATTGCTAGACATCCTTTCTCAATGGGTGAATAGTTCATCTCATAACCTACCAAGGTTTTGTTGATGTAGTATATGGATCTTTCCTTTATGTTCTCATCATGTTGTGCTAAAAGAGCTCCTAGTGTTGCTGATGTTACTGAGATTTACAGGATCAATGGCTTGTTTGGTATTAGTGGCATGAGCACTGGAGGTGCTAGTAGATAATCCTTGATCTGTTGGAAATCTTTATCACATTTCTCATCACATTTGTAAGTTATCCCTTTATAAAGGAGATGCAAAAAGGGATGATTCTTAACTAATAGCTGAGTTATAAACCTTCTAATGGACTACAACCTTCCTTGTAATCCTCTCATATGTTTCAATGTTTGTGGTGGTTCCATGTCTAGGATGGATTTTACCTTTACTGGATCAATTTCTACACCTCTTTGTGAAATGATGAAGCCAAGAAGTTTCCCTGATGTGACCCCAAACACACACTTTTTTGGATTTAGTTGTACCTTGTATTCTTCAAGTCTGTCAAAGATAGGTCCTAAGACTTGTATGTGCTCACTTCTCTTCTTTGATTTTTCCAAAACATTGTCCACATAATCTTCAACTGTTTTGTGGATCATGTCGTGAAAGATGAGGGTCATGGATCTTTGATAGGTAGCCCCTGCATTCTTCAACCCAAATGGCATCACATTCCAGCCGTAAGTTCCCCATAGACAAGTAAAGGATGTTTTATGTTAATCTTCTTTGGCGATTATGATTTGATTGTAGCCTGAAAACCCTACCATAAGTGACAACATTTCATGCCTAGCTATTAAATCCACAATGAGATCAATGTTGGGAAGAGGGAAATCATCCTTCAAGCATGCCTTGTTCAGATCTCTGAAATTAGTGAATATTCTGATGCCCCCAGTGGGTTTTGTGACTAGTACCAGGCTTGAAACCCACTCAGGATAATCTATTGGTTGGATGAATCCAACGTCAAAAACCTTTTGTAGTTCTAGTTTAACCAAGAGTGCTATCTGAGGATGCATCTTCCTTAATTTCTGCTTGATCGGTTTGGCATCAGAATAAACTGCTAAGTGATGTACAACCACTTCTGGATCAAGGCCTAGCATATTTGTGTATGAACATGAAAAGTTAGCTCTTCTTTCTTTAAATAATGTTGCAAGGTTCTTATGTTCTTTGTCTAACAAAGATTCAACATAGAAGGTGGTCTTAGGTTCTTCTTTTGTTCCCACATTGACTAGAGTAGCCTTTTCTGGTAGTACTGCTGATTTTTCTAGATGCATTACACTAAGGGGGAGATGGAATCCCTCATCCTTGGGTGCCTCAAGGAGGTTTTCACTGTCAAATGTGTCCTTTCTTTTTACTATTTTGGGACTAGAGAGCACCATCAAGTGATTTTCACTCAAGGATCTACATGTTACCTACATTTCATTTATTTTGTGACAAAAGGATTCAATCGTCTCCCCATAGTATGCCCCTATATCAAGCTCTATGTCAAAGCTTGTTTTGTGATCTGCCCATGATAAGTTGTCTTGGAGTCCCATGAATTTTGAGATCACTTCATCATTTTTGAATAAATCTAGAACTGGTGGTCCTTGTTGGTCGATGTCAATGAGTTGCAGATATACTAGGCATATTTCAGTTGGTTGGTTGTTTGAGAAAAAAAATGTCATGGATATCATGAAGAGGATGTTGTTCTCAAATAGGTTAGTTACATCAAGAGGAGAGTCATCTAAGGTATTATCATGCAATGTAGGTGACCAAGAAGAAGTCTCAACTCATTTAGTAGAAATATCTTTACCAATAAGTGTGACCTTACTAGAAGTACAACCTAAGCCAAGATATTTTAGTCGTTTCTCAGGAATGATGGGTTATAGTAAACCATTGTCATTCTATCCTAACTTCTCATTCTTGTTATACCCCATGCTCTATATTAGTTGTAGACCTTTGTTGTCATCTTCCATGGGAAGAAGAGGAATAGGTTGTTCATCTTGATAGAGGAGTTTAGAGATATATTTCTCATGGATGTCTTCCTAATTCAAATCTCCCCATTTGGTGAAGGTAGTGGCTGCCATCTTGATAATTTTTGGTTCTTTGGTGCTAGATGTTGGTTTCCTCTGTGTTTGAGGAGAAATTTGTAACTCTCCTAAGACAAAGGTGTATTTCAATATTTTTTAGCTTCCACAACCATCATCTTTGATTATTGCATTGACATCAGGTATGCTTTTTACAATAGGTATATTTGATGCTTGGGTAGAGGCTAGAGATGATGGGTGAATAAATGAGCTTGATGGTGTAGGTCCTTCATCATTTTTGGGTATTTGTGTGATCTTATAAAACTTGGCCTCAAGGATTTTGCAGTAGTAAAAAGGCTCAGGATCTCCATGGATAGTAATTTCCCTACCCTTGAAAGGAAACTTCACACATTGATGATAGGTTGAGGATACAACTTTCAAAGCATGGATCCAAGGTTGACCAAGTAGTATGTTATATGGAAGATCAAGATCAAGTACTTGGCATATAGTTTCTACAATAAGAGGTCTCACATGGATTGGAAGTGCTATGATTACTTGTGATACCCATTCTTGGTCATCATATTCTCTTATGGTGGCATTCTTTGTCTTCTCAATGGTATCTTCTAAATAGCCTAGATGCTTGATCAATTGCAGGGTACAAATGTTTAGACCAACACCTACATCTACCAAGACTCTTTTGACCTTGTTTTTATGAATGAAAACTTCAAGGTGTAAAGCACGGTTATGAGATGGTTGTGATGGTAAATCATGTTTGGAGAAGGTGAGAAGATGGTTGGTGATATGCCCTACCATAACTTGAAATTGATCAGTATCAATGTTCTCGGGAACAGATGACTCAGACAAGGAATTTTCTAGTATTTCTCTTTGTGTAGGAGATAACCTCAAGAGTTCCAAGATTGATATCTGAGCAAGGGTTTTTTTAAGCTGATCTACAAGATTTTACTTGCTAGGATTAGATGTGGGTAAAGTAGGTTGTGTCCTAGATTGATCTGGGACAACTCCTTGTACGGTTATTTTTCCACATCGTGTAGTGACTCCACATTTTGTGCTAGCTCCCTTGATGGTGACAATAATGATAACACTATCATAAGAGGCAACTACATTGGAATAAGAATGTTGTAAATTGGTTTAATCCTTAGCTTTTCCATTATTGTTATATTTGTTATGATCAGGCATAGGATTCTTGTATATCATGAGATCTTGGATGATGTTCTTAAGTTTCATGCAGTTTGTCATTTTATGTCCCTTGATTTTATGAAAGTCACAAAGATCATGTCCGTTGTACCAGGATGGCTTCTCTTGTGGTTCTTGGTAGTTTTCAAAGTTAGGAAGTGTTATCAAATTTGACTCTACCAATTTCTTCATGATTGTCTCGATGGGTTTCGATAACTGTGTGTACTTGCATTTGGGATAGTTGTTCCTGTTACCAGTTTGCCTTGGTTGCATGTTGGTGTTATTGATCTAATTGTTCTGAGGTGGTACCATTTGTTGCACAGTTGGTTGGATGTTAGCAACTTGATTGTTATTGGGTCTAGGAGCACTTAGTATAACCTTAGCATCTACCACACTATCATTTGTTACATTTTTTATCTTAGCCCATACATGAGGTTTCTCATTTGAACTGGTTGAAGGACGATTGTCTTTGTATGCTTGATTCTTTCCTTGTGAAATTAAGGCTCTTTCAATGTTAAGGGCTCTTGGAACAAGCTCTTCATAAGATGTGATGTATTGCATTTTCAAGTGGAATGATATATTCGAATCAAGGTTAGCTATAATGATTCCCACTTGTTGTTCATTAGGAAGAGGCCACTTGCCTTTACTAGCTCTTTGTATCCATCATTGTAAGAAATTAGCAAAGGTTTCTCCTGGATTTTGTTTGAGAGTGTACAACTCTTCTAGACTAACATCCATGTCAAGATTGAAGGAGAAGTTATCAATGAATTTGTCAGTGATTTCTTGAAAAAATTTGATACCAAGAGGAAAATGAGAGAACCAATCCATAGCAATACATGTTAAAATTTAAGGGAAGAGGCGCATTAGATATGAATCATTGTAAGCCACTTCCATGCACATGACGTTGAATTCTTTGATATGGTCAACAGAACTTCTTCTCCCTTTGTATTTTTCAAACTTAGGGATTTTAAAACCAGGAGGGAATGGCATCATTGCTATGTTTCGATCAAATGGGTAAGGACACAAATTTTGTGTATATATGAGGTTTCTTTGTCTTGCCCATGCAAAGGTCCTGAATTTCCTGTGAGAGTTCTTTCAATTGTGATGCGAGATTATCTTGCGGATTGGGTGGAGGAACATATGATGGGATGAAAGATGAGTTATATGGGGTGTATGAAGGTGTGAGATTTTGTGAGAGTGACGAATATGTTCCTGATGCATTTGGATTGATGATGTTTTAATAGGAACCTTCTTGTTGTTGGGCGTATTGTTGAGCTAGTAAGGCTTGTTGTTGAGCTTCTTGTTGTTGGGCCTGTTGTTGTTATTGTGCTAATAAAGTTGCTTGTTGTTGTTGTGTGGATCGTTGTACTACTAAGGCTGCTTGTTGAGCTTGATGTTGTTGTTGTGCTAAGGATTCTTGTTAGGCTTGATGTTTTTTTTGTGCTAAGGTTGCTTGTTGTGCTGCTAAGGCTGCTTGTTGTTGTTGTTGTGCTAAAGTTGTTGATTTTGTTGTTTTTGTTGTATGGCTTGTTGATAAGTTTGTTTTGCTTGTTGTAAAGATAGGGCATGTTCTTGCAAGATGGGATCAGGTGGTTGTTGAAACATCTGTGAAGGAATAGGGACATTGATGTTTTGAGTGGATAACAAATTATTGGTGAAAGGTGGAGGATTCCCTTGGTTTAACATTCCTTGTAATATGGTAGAATGAGGTGGAGGAATGTATCTGTGAGGTCCTGGTTGATTTGGCATAGAAAAGGGAGTTGTTGGAAAAGATGATGTAATTAAATTTTGCAATGGAAATGACATACTAGGACCTTGAGTCCATTGACTGAAAATATTCCCTTTTCTTATGTTTTGAGGATTTCCTTGCGCAAAAGATGTAAACAAAAGATTCATTATCAAGGTACTCATGGGATTGCTTTGAAGAGTATTAATAGGAGATGATGTGGTAATGGAAGACGGAATGGATGAACCCACCGGAGGGTTGGATAAAAATGACCCTATTTGTGTTGAGGGTTGATTCTATGATATGGTATTGGCATGCCCTAGTGCCCTGGTTTGATATTTTTGGTCTATACTGCTCTACGTGATGGTAGGCATATTTGTGGTACTCATGGGTGTGGATGAAGAAGGGTTTCCCCAAAATGTCGAAGTGGTGATGGAATAGTGAAGTTCAAGCAAAGTATGTAGTTGTTTTGGATCCTCAGGAATGGGAGGAGCACCAAAGGTAGGTGTCCAAATAGTCATGGGAGGTGGAAGATTAGTTTCAAGAGTACCCACAAGTGTATTACTTTCTAATGGTAAAGTGTGACCAAAATCCTTAGCAAGGCTAGTCGCAAGACTAGGTATATAAGTTTGACTTAGCCCTTGTGATGGTGTTGTGAAATCCTGTGTGAAACTCTGTGCTACAAATGTTGGGGAGATAGGAGCTACACTTTCAAAAGATTGATGTTCTAAAAGTTCTTCCCTAGTGAGCTCAAATGGGTTGTTGGTGATGTCTTCGATTTCATATGGTCCCGAACGAGATGATGGTTGTTGTGATGGTGTAACATGACTTCTAGGATCAAATTCAAGAGGATTTGGATCACTTAAGGTAAAAGTAACTTTTTCTTTCTCCATGATTCTCTTGTGTTGTGATCTCATCTTTACCATAAATTTGGTGTCAGCTATGGGAGAGTTATGTTGAGTTTTGTAATGTTTGAACTCTCTAGCTAACTCAAACCTAGGTAAAAGGGACACTCTAAGTCTTTTGGGAGCAATGATGAAAATTTGGGATGAAAGGATGGGTGATGTGGGAAGTGATCTTTGCAAGCGTTTTGGGACAACACTTTTGACTTAAGTTCAATGTTTTTATGTTGGAATAAACGATGATAATGATCCTAGAAATCTTTAGGGTAGACTTGTGACCTTCAAGATAAACTAGTTCACAAATGATAACTATCTCAACTAAGTGCATGGAAAAGGATACATTTCACATACAAAGTAGTTAAGGTAGCAAGTTGTTTTGATGTTTAAGTCCCAAAGTGTTATTGTATTTAAAATTTTGCAAAGATAGATGAGGTGAAGGATGGAATTTTGATGAAGGGGTGAGTGAAATGTTGGACCCAATGTTGACCTAAAGTGAACCTTTTGTTTTCACAACACCAAGGTAATGAGAATGATGCTAGACCTCTAAAATGTTCAAATCCTAGAAAATGAGAGGACATAGGGGAATGTTCAAACCTATTCAAGCTCTGCTAGCTCAAGCATAAAAGTTTCTCAACAAAGTGTAACGATTCCGGTAGAATATGGATTCCCACTTTTGACTATACTTTGTTTGACGATTCCTACATCTGAAATGGAGTGTTGGAGACATTCCCTTATGGAGTTTAAATGTTTTATGAATCATTTAGAGGAGTTGAGTATGATGAAAAAGACCAGGATTTTAACTCCAAAAGAATGCAAACAATTCTGGACTATACCTTGAAGCATGTCTATAAAAGTTTGCTACCAATTTTTTTTTGTCTTTGTGAACTACTCGAAGGTGTTTCTTAAGGGCTTTTGGAGTGAGATGTCTAAGTCTAAAATGAAGACCGGTAGACCTTGGCTTAGGAATACTAATTTTTCATGAGATCATGTGGGAATAGTTTAAGTTTATGGAAGAAAGGAAGATATTTATTGCCACACGGGTGGTGGTAATAGGGGCCTTCCAGCCTCAATATCAACATGTTCCTCTTTTTCCTGTAAAATGGTTGTTGTGTTTCTCCACTATGAGTTTGTTTCCTTTTTTTCAAAAGTGAAGGTTCTCAAACTACTAATGATATATGTTTGTTCCCCATTTATAAATTCAAAGTTTGGCTGAATTATAGCACCTAGAAGATCAGGTTGTTCAACGGGAGCAATCAGTCTCCAAATAGTCATGTGGGGTTCATTTTTCAATTTATATTTGCTTAGGCGAATTGATTTTACCATAAACACTTATCTTTTGATTATGTTTCCAAACTAGATGTTTATGTCAAAAACATCATAACTTTCACAATGTCCATTTTGTGAAAATCATGAGGTTAAAGCCGCAATTTCCTATGTCATCTTTGGTAAATATGGGTTTGAGATTAATATCAAGATATTTAGAAATCACTAAGGATAAATCCTTAGGAAAAGCAGTAATATCAAGGCTAACTCAAGAAGTCCACATTTAAGCCAAAGTGTATGAAATTTTGGATAGTGAATGTTTATTTTTGGATTGTTTTGAAATCAAGCAAAGTGTTAAACTGACTCACAAGCATTACAACCCTAGGCTAGAAATGGCTATATTTGTTGTATTCCCACTTGCATTTCTCTAGCTACGCTTATTCAGAGCGAATGATTAGAAGCTTAACCACACTGGCTCCCCTCCACGGTACTCACTTCTACAAGTCAGCCAAGCTTCAAGTTCTCATGAATATCCCATGAAAAACTTTTCATCTCTACTAAGAACCGCAAATATGTGGGACTACTTCAGAGGTTCGACCTCCTAACATCAACAAATATTAGGGATTTTTTTCTACCACACAAAGGTTCATAATAAGTGTTATGCCTTGCATAACCACCCCATTTTATTTTATTTTGGAACAAAATGGGTCCCCATTTTTTCTTTTGTTTTGCTTGCCTTTGGTTGTTTGATTGGGTCTTAGGAGTTGTTTATTTTGCTCCTAAGTCTGTCTTTTGCTCTGTCGGAGGGCGGGTCCGGAACCAAATCTAAACATGGAACTCTTTCAAGGTTTCTAGTTTGGATATAGTTCTGACTCTGACTCTTCCTTCTCTTTTGTTTCTCCTTTGTTATGTTGGTTGTTTTCAACAAAACACTTGGGTTGGTCCCTCCTCTTGTTTGCTGGTCGTTTCCTTGTGTTTTCTTTGTTTTCTCGCGTGGAAGCAGAATCGGGATTGGAACAAAAGTATGAAATTTTCAATTTTCCATTTTATGTTCTCGTCCTGACTCTGTCTCCACTCATTTTTTTTCCTTGTTTCCTTTGTTGTTTGGGCCAGGTTCGGTGTTCGCTTCGGTCCCACTTCCCTTGTGCTTATGTTTTGTTCTTTTCTTTTGGCCGGGACCAAATCCAGACCCAGAATCAAACTTTGAACTTTGTGAAGTTCCATTTCCATTTTGTCTCTGCCCCCATCTCTGGTGTCGTGTTTCGGTCAGTCTTTTTGTCGGGACCGGATCCAAGGTTGGAAATTGAGTAAGGAGCTTTGGATGGGTTTCTTTATCTTGTCTCTGACCCAGATCCGCATCTACCTTACCTTTTGATGTTCCCTGGACTTGACTTAACTATTTGTTCACATCGTTGGCTTCGTCCTCGAACTACCGCATTTATGGCATTAAATGCAGCCTGTTTGCACTCGCGAATTAATGTTTAAAGGTTTAATCATGTTTAAACTACCTCATTATCATTATTATTTGAATTGTCTAAGCAAACTATGGCCAGGAAAGTCTCGAAAGGATTGATTTGATCGTGCAGGTGAATTGCGGAGTGAATCTTGGCTAAATTTTGGTCAGTCCTAAGGAGCGTTTTGAGGTAGGTTTCTTTGCTTTTCCTTTTCCCGTTTGTTCATTCAGGAGTTTTTTTTAGCGCATTTGCAGGAGGGTTTTGTTCTGTGAATTTTTTTGCTTGTTTGTGTTTGGTTTCTTTTCTTTTCTTGTTCTGTTTGTTTGGTCCTTTCTTTTCAGTCCCGTTTTGTTTTGGGTTTGTCTTTCGTTTGTCATTTTTTTTTGCTATTTGTTCTATTGTCACTTTTGTGACAGGTCCATTTTGTCGTGCTCTGGTTTTGACTAGGGTTTCTATTTTTGAGGGGGTTTCCTTGCTTGGGCGATGAATTTCATCTTGAAACCCTGTTTCTAGTCTTCTCGCATCAGTTTTGTGTGGTCTGTATGGGATTCTCGTTGTGCCCTAGTTTTCAGAAATAATGTGTCGAGTGAACTAGCGTTTTGCTTGGCAACCTTTGCAAATTGACCTTTTCCATGGTTTAAATGATCTTTTGTATGGAGGAGTTGTTGGAGAGTTAAATTATGCTATTCTTGGTTTCCTTTCAAGCCCATGTGACCCAGGGTTTAAGGTTCATATGACTGTACCTTGTTTGAAATGCTCTCCATTTGATGGAATTATTCTGCTCTCGTTCATTATTATGATGTCTCTATCTTTACTCTTGGTCGGAACCGGATCTGAAGTGGAAGGTGAACTTGGAGCTAACAATTGGTTCTGGTCTGATTCTCGTTTCGGTCCTGCTTCTGAACCTGTTTTGCTCCTTATCCAATTTCGATCCTAGCCCCACCACATGATAAGAAATATTGTTTATGCCTAATACTTCTACAGTTATGCCTCCAATAAAGGCATAGTTTGACCAAGTAAATATTATTTAAGGACGATGGAGAAGGGATTATATGATTGACTAACCTAGATGTTTTTTTCATCTAATACAGGAAGTTGTTGCAGGAATCAAGAAATTTTGGGGGCATCAGATGAGGCCTCTTAGAGAAGCCAACCAGGTGAAACTTCATGGCAAGGAGTTAGACTGAAGAAGATCAAGGTGGAACAACTTCAATATACCTTGAGATGTAAGCATAGGGAGGTTTCCCTCACAACTAGCAAAATTGATTCTGACTGGGCTGATGTTACTGACACCAATTTAGGCCCTTTTAACTATGAAGAATTGCATGAGACATTCACTGAGAAGCAAGTCATAGGAAGGATATAAATCATTTTTCAATCTGGGTTGTCACATGTTGCACTCTTCCCCCTATCTATCCAATGTCCGGAGTTGATTCTGGCAGTAGTTGGGGCATATAACCTTGCTACTAGGCAGTGTGTGGATGTAAAGGGTAATGTCATTATTGACTTCATGCCTCCAATGATCAAATTCTTGTTTAATATACCTAATCCCAGAAATCCTAGGCAATTGAATGAGGTAGAGGCTTTGAAGCTTTACAGTGATAATAAGGAGAGGAATAGATTTCACATGAATAAGACTTGGATGAGGGTGGAGAAGAAGTCTCTGACCAAGCTTCTAGACCAGCCTAAGAGGGAAGACTTTAGTAAAGAGATTGCAGGTATAATCATGTTCCTTTCTAGGGTGTTTGGAAAAAGGGATGCTTCACTATTTAAGGAATGGATGTTTCCTTTCATTTAAACTATTTTGGATGGGAGGAAACAATTTAACTGGTCAATGATAGTATCAGACAACATTCACAATCAAATGATAAAAGTGAGAGAAACCAAGTGTTTCCTTATGACCTCCTATGTAGTTTATGCAGCTGCCCGAGTGGGGATTTCTCCTGGACTTCAAACAATGGGTATATTGGTGGAAGCCCAAGGACAGAAGAGAGTGTGGGAATATTATAATCATCTCACCTTGCAGGCATCAGAGCAACATTATAGAAGGGTAAATGATGCCTTTCTTTATGTCATTATTAACAAACTTAATGGTGATGCGAGATATAGGCTTAGCAGGGAGGCAATGGCTTTTGTGAATGAGTGGGGCATTGGTCTATCCAATACCCTACATTCACCTATTTCAGGTTAGCAGGCTTTGATGGTCACCCCCATTTTCTACCTAGATGTTGTGGTGATAGGCTCATTCTAATGGAGTTTATTTATCAAGCCTTGGCTGTTAATTTCCAGTTTGGAAACAAACACAAGACTGGTTGTCGGAAGTTTCCAATGAGGCTGGGAGTCTTTAGCTGTCCACACATTCAAGCAGCTAAGGTTGTTTGGGATGAATTAGTTTATTTAAAGTTGGCCTTGTACACTGCAAGGAAGTACTATGACCCCAAGCACAAGATGAGGGCTTTGCTTCCCAGTGTCTTTGATAAGCACTTTAATCTGTTGGAGGATTTTTGGGAGGACTTGCAAGATGAATATGACCTTAGGAAAAAGAATTATGAAAGGATACCTATCCCACTTATGGTTGAGTTTGGGATAAAATAAGACATTCTAGAAACATTGTCTAATGATGGGATAGTTTTAGATCTTGGGTATGATGCAGACAAGATTGGTACTAAAGATCTTGATCCAATAGATTGGAATGCTGAGGAGACAATTGACATAAAGCATATTGCAAGACTGGTGTTGGATAGGAGTATTTAATGGGTGAGTTTGAGAACTAATCAGGTCGAGGCTCCATCATCTAAGAAGAGGAAAGCTATAGGTACCACCCAAGGATATAAAAGGGAAAAGAGAAGGATGGCACCTAAGGAACCTTTAGAGTTTATGCCTTATAATACACAAGAGGAGGTGATTCCTCAAGACCTTCCAGAGGTGCAGGAAGATGAAACAATTCCGGAGGTGGGGGATTCTACATCTGTTGTAGGGGAGGTATCTACTCAGCCCTCTGATGCATAAGAATTAGGTCAAGAATCACCAAAGGGAGCCCTCCATGATGAAGCAGAGGTCTTAAAGTGAATGGAGGATGAAATTGAGATACATAATGTAGAAACAGATTTAGAAAAGACTCCATCTAACAAAGAGCATTGTGTATTAACATCTTTTGATATGATAGATGATGTAGGGACCAAACACATATTGATTGAGGAAGATTAGTGGAAACTCTTTGAAGATGCAAAAAGAGAAGTTGATGCCAAGGTACAAGTTGAGGCATCAGCTAAGCAACAAGAGGAGGAGGCCAAGGCACAATCTGAATTGGTGGTCAAGCAGAAGGAGTTGGAAGATAAGGTCAAGGCTGATGAATTAGCTCGACATCAACAACAAAAGGAGCAGGAGCTCAAGATTCAAGAAGAGAGAGATAAGTTGATGATGCAACAGAAGATTCATAACCTTGAAGAGGAAAAGGCTCAGCAAAGAAGAGAAAAAGAAGCTATTGAAGCTAAGCTCAAGGGACAAGAAGAGGCTTATAGGAAAAAGGAAGAGCAAGAACATTTGAAAAGGGAAAGAGAGGCTGCTGAGATTGTTGAATATGAAAAGAAGACCAAGGAGGCATGGGACTATGTTGAAGAGCTAAAGAAGTAGCGAGATCAAATATTAGGGAAAAATAAAGAGGAAGAGGAATGTTTAAAGCAGGAGTTGGAGGCTAAAGGCTGCAAGAGCAAAAGGATAAAGAGGAAGCAGAAAGGTTAGCACAGGAAAAGGAACAAAGTGATTAGCAAAATGTGCAGGAAGTTGATTCTCAACTGGGGCTTACATTGTTACAACCTTTGTCTTCCACTACTATTGCTTCTTCTTCAGCCCAGGTAACTGTTGTCACCTAGAAATGCACCTTATGCACAGACATTGAAACTGAGCTTTTTGGGATCATTTCAAGGTTGTGGGTCACCTCAAAACTGAAATGAACCTCCGGAGAAGGTCGGCTTCCTTTGGGTATCACCTAAACTAGATCTTGAAAAGGGAAAAGGGAGAAGGAATACATGAAAATGAAACTAAACTATGGTGATACACCGTATTGATATGAAATCATGAAATGAAACAAGAAGAAAATACACTGGGAAAGTTAATTGCTATTGTTTCACATACTCAAAACAACTCCTTTTAGACTTATGCATCATTCTTAACAGGTTTGATCTACATACATATCTCAAGAAGGAAGAAACAAACTTCACAGCTTTATGGCATGAATACAGATTTAGAGAAACACTGTTAAAGAAAACTTACATAAGCTAACATACAGAAAATGAGAGTAGTATTAGTACTTGCTTTCAAGGTGAACTCTATTTTGCATTCCAGATTTCAGTTGGGTTACAAAGTATACAGTAGCTAAGGAAGGATAGATAAAAATCACTAACTCTTCTAGATGTATGACTCGAACTACTTACAAAAAAGGAAAAAAATGCCTTATATATCAAACTATGTCGGCCCCTTAGGGCTTACAAAATATCAGCCCTCGGAGTAGATTTTTCCTTAGATCTTTTGACTGAATTTAATGTTGAACCCTGCATGTCCATGTTGGTGAAGATTCATTCCCTGAAGAATCCTTCTGATCTTTCTGAAACCACTGTATTTACTTCTGATCCTCGTGTCCTCTTTGAACCTCTTCGGCCAAGTGCTTTGAATGCCCTGAGCTCATAACATATATGCATTGCATTAATTTCGTTGATGCTCTTCATCCTGGTCAAACTGCCATGGCTCGCTTTCAGATCTCCCTGGTTTGTCGAGTATACTTCACACAGATTCTCTGGGTGGTCAAAACCTCCTTTGATCTAAATCGTATCTCGGTGAGACACTGAAAGTGTCTCACCGATGCGATTATGCCCTATGAAGCCATTAGCATAACATGCGACAGTCGATGAGAGTTTTTGCGAACTTAGGAGTCACGTTGATATCACCAAAACATCGGCATGTCAAACGGAATTGGGGAGAATTCATAGCGAGCACCACTGGGTTATACCGATGTCGCTTTATTGGGCGATTCCATCGCTGTCGGCGAGAGATCATACGTTCGGGGAGACATCTTAGCGAACCTTTCCTATCACGGTGAGCATACTGGATGTTGGCAAGAGATATCGGGTCGACGAGACCTTTCAGTGAGCTCCATAGGTCACCCTGAGCCTCGCATTTCTTTCTATGAGTCACATACTTGGTTGCTAGGACCATACGCCGAACGCTTTGTCTTTCAACAAGTTCCTTTTCTTGTCACTGAGACCTCCTGGCGAAACCATCACTTTTGACTCGAGCTCCAAGATCCCATTCGATAAGACATTTGTGCGTCGATGAGACGTCTTACCGAAGGCTCATTATCTATCGCTAAGCTCAGAGTTGGTGAGACTACCTCGAGTCGGGGAGACTTCATATCGAATTCATAAGATTATGCCGAAGCCACTCTACTTCGGTGAGACCTTGGACAGTTGCCAGGACCCCATGGTGAAAGCCCTAACTCCTAGCAAGGTCGGATGATTCCTTGGTGGGACCCCCACTTGTTCACAATAGTCATCAAGGCCCCCTCGATCGGGGAGATCTTCATCGGTCGGTAAGAGGTTGTGCCGAAGGAACTTTTCTTTGGTGAGGGCTCACTCCATTTCGCTTCGGCAAGAGACAAGGGTCTCACCAAGACATTATGGCGAGGCTACCTTCTTAGGTCGAGGCTATGAGTTGGAAAGACTTCCAGGTGAAGGGGAGATGTCACAGCGAACTCCTCTCATTAGTCGGCCAGACAGTGTACTCTCGGCAAGACCTTCCACCGAAGGAAAAGACTACCTCGGCGAACTTTTCATTGTCGGCGAGACTCCTACCGAAGGAAACACATATCAGGGCCCCTTTAACTTTCAGTGAGACCATCTCTGTTCACTGAGACCTTATGGAAATTCCTCCACCCTTCGCCGAACACTTCACCCCCTTTCGCCAAAACATTATCAAGTCGGGAAGACTTCATAGCGAGGTTCAATTGTCATACCGAGACCCACTCCTGTCACCAAAACATTCCCAGGTCGTCGAGACCTCTTGGCGAGCTCAAATTTCCACGCCGAAGACTTCAACATAAAGTGTTATTGGCAAGACTTTAACTCTTTGCTAAGACCTTTCACCGAGTGTTATAGGTTATCCCAAAGCCCGTGGTTGCCATGAGTGTCCCCGATTGACGATTGAATGGCCTATCGGCCAAAGAATTCCACGCGATAAGAGGTCATACCGAACCCTTCTTGTCACAGTGATAGGCTCTGTAGTGAGAGTATTCGGCAAGATAGAAACTAGGTCATAGCGACCTATTCAGAACAGAATGTATCAAAGTTGCTAGTCGGCCAGATAGTGAAGATGTCATACTGACTTGGCTCTAATGGAGGCTTGAGCCTGTGATTATTGAGGCATATTTCCATCAAAACAGGCTTCCCACTAAGTTCCCTATGAAATTTCATCAGATGCATGAACTAACCCTCAATGGAAATATCCCATTTGGCCCTTATGAACACCTGCAACATAGATGCCTTGCCTGATTGAGCTTGAGGGTGAAATTGGGTAATATTTTTGGCGACCTTTACTGGATGTTTGCCTGCTAAACACAAAAAACCAGTAGCCTAGGCCTATCCATTGGGCACGGAGTCATTAGGAAAACTCGGGAACATACCTGGAGTAGCTTTGTACATGACTATATCACATTGTAACTCAAGAAACATATCGCCTAGGTAATTTATTGAAAACAGAAAAAACTGTTCAATGGAAACTACTTATTTGTGTTGGAAAAACACTTAGGGAATTGAAACAACAACTGAACCTACCCTATACTAACCAGTAAGAAATTGGTCAAACAAAACCATTCACGGGATGGTTGAAATAACTGCCCTTTCTACTCAATATGCAATGACTAGCATGTTTAAGGACAGCTGAGTAAATGTAAAAAATAGAAGAAAGTTTTCCAAGACGATGCACTTCCTCTTGAAAGAGGTGAATAAATTTACTCACCTCACCAAACAGACCATACGTATTTTCAACCAAAGGAGGACAAAAGAGTTGAACATACTTGTTGTCACCTAGAAATGCACCCTGTGCAAAGTTGTAAAACTGAGCTTTCTAGTGAAACATTGGATCACTCCAAGGCTGTGGGTCACCTGAGATTGGAGTGAACCTTCGAAGAAGGCCGGCTTCCTTTAGTGTCACCTAAACTAATGATCTTGCAAGAAAAAGGGAGAAGGAGAAACATAAAAAAATGGAAATTACATCCTAAGGTGATGCATCGAAATGACAGGAACAATGAGATACTCGAGCTACACTTGAATACTGGTGATAGCCATGAGACTGCACAACAAGATCCTGTAGATCACACATACAAATAGGTTTGACATGCACATGCCTTCAAGAAGGAAAGGCAGATTTTCACAAACTAGAAGCTCATGTGCAGGATTAAATAAACACAGTTTGTGACTTACATGATACTACTTCTGCAAAGAAAGGCACGACATGAAACAAAAGCTATAAGGAAAGAGAATATTTCACTAAGTAGCTCAATGAATCAAAAAAGAGTGCACAATACTTCACAAGAATCAGAAGGGAAAAGATGGACCATCAATGGCAACCAAGGTAGATTTTGTATATTATGTTCCAAGTTGAATTACAAAATCCTGCTAGTCTGAGAGAGGACTACAAAAGGGTCACAAACTTTAGAAGAGAATACATCTGAACTCCTTACAAAAAGGAACAAAATGCCTTATATATCCAACCATGTCGGCCCCTTAGGGCTTACAAAAAAAATATCAGGGCTCAAATAAGATCTATCCTCAAATCTTTTGGATGAAGTTAATGTTGCATTCGATTGAATCCTTGCTGTCCATGTCGGTGTGTCGGTGAAGAAAAAAATTCCCAGAGAAGCCTTCTTCAGATCTTTCTGCAACCACCGCATCCACTCCCTGGTATCGTGTTTGTCTTTGAATTCCCCCCAGTCGAGCTGCTTTGAATGCTCTTGAGCTCATGTTGCTTTTCCTTCTGTTAAACACCTACTCCTGACACCTAGTTCTGTTGCCACGGCTTGCTTTGGCTTTCTCTGATTGGTTGAGCCTACTCCTGTAGGCAGTCAAAACTCTCCTGAAAAGAATCGCATCTCGGCGAGACACTGAAAGTGTCTCACCAATGCAATTAAATCTTGTGAAACTATCGGCATAATATGGAACTGTCGCTGAGAGCTCTTAGCCAGCCCAAAAGATCATACCAATATCGCCTCTATGGTCACCAAGACAATCGTTATCGGAGAGACCTCTTACCGAGCTCCCTCTCTTTCACCGAGATCTCCTTGTCTTTCGCCGAGACCTCTTGTAGACTTCCTTTTCCTTCGGTGAACCCTTCATTCAGCAAGACAACCGGCGAACTCTCTTTCCTTTGCTGACACTGCCTTCTTTGATTTCTTTGGTGTGACCTTTATCCTTCGGCAAGACATCCTGCCGAAGGTGATATCCTTTGCTGAGATCTCCATGTTTCATTTTGGAGGCTCCACTATTCAGTGAGACTCTTGTCGATCCCTTCGCCCTTCGTTGAGCTCTATTTCGTTTTGGGGAGACATCATTACTTTGGCACGACTTTATGCCGATGTCCTCGATCTCAATGAAGTCTTTCGTTGTCGGCGAGACTCCCTCTATCGGCCAGACCTCATGGCGAACTCCTTTTGTCTGCCCGAGCTCACTTTATTTCTCTGAGACCCATCCTTGGTCACTGAGACCTGTAGCGAAGCTCGCTTGCTTTTCCGATGTCGTTATCTTTCCTATCGACAAGACATAATGCCCTCGCCAAGACATTTTGGCGAAGGCACCAACTTGGCCAAAACCACGAGCAAGTCGGGGAGACTTTTGGTGATAACATTCCTTTTCGCTGAGACTTCACCAAGTCGGTGAGACCTTGTGCCGATAGACATCTCACACCGAAACCTTTTAGCGAATACAAATCACATCCCTGAGCTTGCTCTATTTGGCGTGACCTCTCGTTGAAACCACCATTTCTTGCCGAGTGCATTTCTATCTGTCAGAAGGACCCCGGAGTATCGGTGAGAGATCCTATCGAAGGCGCAACACTACCTCGATACCCCTCACTTTCGAAAAGACCAAGTTTCCTCGCCGAGACATCTTGGCGAATCCCTCATCTCCCCGGCCCCAAAAATTATTTCGGTGAAACACTGGAGCCCTCAGCGAGACATCTTAGCGATATCACTTTCTCTCGGCGAAGCCCTGGCCTGTCGCCGAGACATCCTGGCAGCTTGACCCTCACTTTGGTGAACTGGGATCCTATCGAGGTTACCTTCATCTGTCAGCGGGACATCTTCCCGAACTCACTCATATTACACTGAAAACACAAGGCATGTCGGCGTGACTTTTGCTATCAATGAGACCTCTCGCCGAGTGCCACTTTCCTTGTCGAGGAGACATCTCCACTTCGGTATGACATTCTGGTGAAGCTATCTCCTTATGTCGATAAGACCTTTCAGTGCACGGTTGGGGAGACATAACCTTTTCGCTCTGACCCTTCACAGAAGCCTTAAACTCCTGCCGAATGTTCCATTCAACCTTTGATCAGTGAGACAAAGCAATTTCGCTGTGACCACATACCGACGGTAGAACTTATGCTGATATAATCCTTTTTTGTCACCGAAACAAAAGAGAATGTCACACCGAATTGTGCCTGGAGATGGATCCCGATCACTATGACATCAAATAAGTCTTGTTGATATGATCTTTCTTGTGTCGGTTGGCAAGACACAAAGCGCTCGATGAAACAACATGCCGATAGGGATAACCTACGCCGATGAAGCACCTCATGAGTTAGTCGATGAGACCCAACTCATTCGGTAAGACCTCTTAGCGATGAACACAACTCATGCCGATAGATCTTTCCACTGTCACCAAGACCATGTGAACGTCATGCTGAAAGTTGTCTGTATGTAAAAACAAATCGTTATGACATCAGAAATGTCTTGCCGATAGGCAACACAGACATTTCAAAAATGGATCAGGGGCACCCTGCCATTCTCACGTCGATATGTTCCCTAGTTTG
The DNA here is from genome assembly GCA_007258455.2 of Sequoia sempervirens. NCBI lineage: Eukaryota > Viridiplantae > Streptophyta > Pinopsida > Cupressales > Cupressaceae > Sequoia > Sequoia sempervirens. The sequence goes on from VDFB02331311.1 coordinate 107,041, forward strand.
AAGCATTCGGACCTAATGGAACCCCTGTCACATGATATTCTGCCTAATTGAGCCTGAGGGTGAAAATTAGGTAACAATACTCTTGTTTGGCTGTCAGTGCATCTTGGATATCTTCTTTTGTTGTACCTTCATGTGTAGGTGCAGGATTGGTACTTGGTGTTGTATTAGACTCCATCTAAGCTTGAACTTTCCTTGCTGGTCCCTTGTTGATCTCTAAAGACTTCATCTTTTCCTTGAAAAGATGTTGATTGGAGGTAAAATATAGGTTGTTCATTGGCTGCTACAGTCTGATCTTCTTGACTAAGGAGTTGATATCCCTGTTGGATAACTGAAAAAAAATCTTCAAATTGTGGCTCCTTATGCTCTTTGTCCATGACAGAATACACCTTCTCCTCAACAAGGTGGGGAAGCTCATCTAATAAGTTCACAGGCTGCAAGGCATTATCTTCAACAACTTCTTCAATAGTCTCACCAACTTGAATGGTTTGATCACATGCTTCACTTTCATATGATACTAGTTCATCATCTATGTTGGAACAAAAAGCTTCTATGATATCATCTAACTCATAAGCTTGCATTAAATCTAGATGAATTTTATCATTTAGTTGCTCCATACCAGGCATAGATGTTATCATGCATGTGGGATCTTCATCTTCATCGACAAATTGAGGAAGTTCATCGAACAAGTCAGTAATATTCTTTGGCTACTCCAAATCAATTGGTAAATCAAGAACTTGTATGCTCTCTTCTGCTTGCTCAACATAACCAGACAGTTGATCAAATAAAGAAGTCAACTGTTCTTCTTTATGTGGCTCCTTTTCTAGTGAAACTTGGGCATCCTCTGTCTGCAAGTGGAGCTCTTCAACTGTCTGATGTCCTACTTCCTTTGTCTCCTCCTATTTGAGATTTTCTTGCTGTAGTCGGTAACACGCTACAGCTAAATGCATTGGATTTACTTTGCTAATTCTCTCCTTGAGGAGTAAGTCATCTAGATCAATGGGCTGCTCTTGAGGGATGATGGACCAATCTTGTTTAGGTACTACACTCTCTTCCATCGAATTGAATCCATTAAAGCTTGGAATTTCAAGCTAAGAAGACTTACTAGGGGAGTCAAGAGGCTGACTTTGCCTAAAGCTGGCAAACTTGTACTTGGGAACCTCCTGTTCGAAAAATTTTAGCCTCATTTCTGCCTCTTTTATAGCCAGATGTTGGGCAAGGTTCTCTTCCAATTGCCTCTTTTGCAACTCCTCCATTAGTTGATGCTGATAATCTGAGTAAGCTTGAGTATTCTGCACCTTAGCAGAGAGCAGCTTCATTTGTTCTTCCTTAGCAGTTATTTCCTGTTCAAGGCCTTCCTCGAACCGGATTCTTTTTGCCACTCTTTCTTGATCATAAAAGTAAACTTGCTTGGCCACTTCTTGTTGTTGCATAATGGTACCCTACTGCATCTTGATATCAACCAATATCTTAGATAGGCACACAAGCACCTTACTAATATCATTAATCTTCATATTGTGAAGACCTTGACTGAGATCCCACAATGTATGGTCAATCTGTTGGAGCAAGTCCAATATGTTCTAGTATGGATGTGTAGGAGCAACATACTCATGATATGGAGGGTAATAGTAAGCATCTTCATAAATATTAGACATCTTTTCAGTCAAAGAGCTGGAAACTCAGAATTAACAGATTATTTTGAGACATACAAAGACCTGTGGCTATGAAACCAGAAGATTTGAGCTCGGAGTCGCCAGGTATGTAAAGAAAGTGCCTCCAAAAGGCTGAAACTACTGCTGCACACACCAAATAGTAGCAATAAAATGCATAAACATGAATTGAGAAGCAGTTCATAGTCCCACCGGGCATGCCAGAAACTGTTGTCACCTAGAAATACACCCTATGCACAGAGATTGAAACTAAGCTTTCTGGTGAAACATGGGATCATTTCAAGGTTGTGGATCACCTAAAACTGAAATGAACCTCCGAAGAAGGTCGGCTTCCTTTGGTTATCACCTAAACTAATGATCTTGAAAAGGGAAAAGGGAGAAGGAATACATGAAAATGAAACTAAACTATGGTGATACACCGTATTGATATGAAATCATGAAATGAAACAAGAAGAAAATACACTAGGAAAGTTAATTGCTACTATTTCACATACTCAAAACAACTCCTTTTAGACTTATGCATCATTCTTAACAGGTTTGATCTACATACATATCTCAAGAAGGAAGAAACAAAATTCACAGCTTTATGGCATGAATACAGATTTAGAAAAACACTGTTAAAGAAAACTTACATAAGCTAACATATAGAAAATGAGAGTAGTATTAGTACTTGCTTTCAAGGTGAACTCTGTTTTGCATTCCAGATTTCAGTTGGGTTACAAAGTATACATCAGCTAAGGAAGGATAGATAAAAATCACTAACTCTTCTGGATGCATGACTCAAACTACTTACAAAAAAGGCAAAAACTGCCTTATATATCAAACTATGTCAGCCCCTTAAGGCTTACAAAATATCAGCCCTCGAAGTAGATTTTTCCTTAGATCTTTTGACTGAATTTAATGCTGAACCCTGCGTGTCCATGTTGGTGAAGAGTCATTCCCCAGAGAAGCCTTTTAATCTTTCTGCAACCACCACATTTACTTCTGATCCTCGTGTCCTCTTTGAACCTCTTCGGCTGAGCGCTTTGAATGCCCTGAGCTCAGAACAGATACACGTTGCATTAATTCCGTTGACACTCTTCATCCTGGTCAGACTGCCATGGCTCGCTTTTGGATCTCCCATGTTGGTCGAGTATACTTCACATAGATTCTTCGAGCGGTCAAAACCTCCTTTGATCTGAATCGCATCTCGGTGAGACACTTTCAGTGTCTCACCGATGTGATTATGCCCTCTGAAGCCATTGGCATAGCATGCGACAGTTGATGATAGTCTTAGAAAACTTAGGAGTCACGTTGATATCACCAAAACATCGGCAACGGCATCGAGGAGAAGTCATAGCGAGCAGCACTAGGTTATACCGATGCCGCTTTATTGGGCGATTCCATCGTTGTCGGTGAGAGATCATACGTTCGGGGAGACATCTTAGAGAACCTTTCTTGTCGCGGCGAGCATACTAGATGTTGGCAAGAGATACCAGGTCGATGAGACCTTTCAGCGAGCTCCATAGGTCACCCCGAGCCTCACATTTCTTTCTATGATTCACATACTTGGTCGCTAGGACCATATGCTGAATGCTTTGTCTTTTGGCAAGTTCCTTTTCTTGTCGCTGAGACCTCCTGGGGAAACCATCGCTTTTGACTCGAGCTCCAAGATACCATTTGGTAAGACATCTGTGCATCGGTGAGACGTCTTATTGAAGCCTCATTATCTATCGCTAAGCTCGAAGTCAGCAAGACTACCCTAGGTTGGGGAGACTTCATATTGAATTCACAAGATTATGCCGAAGCCACTCTACTTCGGCGAGACCTTGGACAGTCGCCAGGACCCCATGGCGAAAGCCCTAACTCCTAGCGAGGTCGGATGATTCCTTGGTGGGACCCCCACTTGTTCACAATAGTCATCAAGGCCCCCTCGATTGGGGAGATCTTCATCGGTCGGTAAGAGGTTGTGCCAAAGGCACTTTGCTTTGGTGAGGGCTCACTTCATTTCACTTCAGAAAGAGACAAGGGTCTCGCCAAGACATTATGGCAAGGCTACCTTCTTAGGCCAAGGCTATGAGTTGGCAAGACTTTCGGGCGAAGGGGAGATGTCACAGCGAACTTCTCTCATTAGTCGGCCAGACAGTGTACTCTCGGCAAGACCTTCCGCCAAAGGCAAAGACTACCTCGGCGAACTTTTTGTTGTCGGCGAGACTCCTACCGAAGGCAACACATATCGGGGCCCCTTTAACTTTCAGCGAGACCATCTCCGTTCCCTGAGACCTTATGGTGATTCCTCCACCCTTCGCCAAATGCTTCACCTCCTTTCACCGAAACATTAGCAAGTTGGGAAGACTTCGTAGCGAGGTTCAATTGTCATACTGAGACCCGCTCCTGTCGCCAAAACATTCCCAGGTTGTCGAGACCTCTTGGTGAGCTCAAATTGCCACGCCGAAGACCTAAACATAAAGCGCTATCGGCAAGACTTTAACTCTCCGCTGGGACCTTTCACCAAGCACTATAGGTTATCCCGAAGCCCGTGGTTGCCATGATTCTCCCTGATTGATGATTGAATGGCCTATCAGCCAAAGAATTCCACGCGATAAGAGGTCATACCGAACCCTTCTTGTCACAGCGATAGGCTCTTCAGTGAAAGTGTTCGGCAAGACAGAAACTAGGTCACAGCGACTTGTTCAGAACATAATGTATCAAAGTTGCTAGTCGGCCAGACAGTGAAGATTTCATACCGACTTGGCTCTAATGGAGGCTTGAGCTTGTGATTATTGAGGCATATTTCCATCAAAATAGGCTTCCCACTGAGTTCCCTGTGAAATGTTATCAAATGCATGAACTAACCCTCAATGGAAATATCCCATTTGGCCCTTATGAACACCTGCAACATAGATGCCTTGCGTGATTGAGCCTAAGGGTGAAACTTGGGTAACAGTAACCACTACTCCTATTGCTCCTACTTGGTTAAAACTGAACTTGGAAAGAAAACAAGTTGTTCAGTCATAGCCGTTGAATTGGGAGGAAATGATGAAAGAAATTGGGAAGGAGAAACCTAAAAAGAAGGCCCGAGTTCTTCACTCTACTAGGCTCACTGATGCTAGAGAGATTGTTGTTGAATGTGCCATACCAATAATGGAGACGAGTCGTGATGATATGAAAATCGCTGATTATTAGTTGGGGGCGGTAAATTTGGGAAAGCCTACAAGAAACCAACAAATGAGTTTGATTGATATTGTGGCCTCTTCAACTAAATCTCGGATGATCAAAGATAAACAAAGGAAGGATGAGCTTAAGGCTCAACTGGATCAGCTTCATAGGTTTTTGAAAGATGTTTCAACTCCCATTTCCCAACAAGTTGCTCTTCCTAAGTCCCCAGTTTTGCTAACAAAGAAGGAAGCAGATGATTTGGTTAAAATGAAAAGCAAGGTAGGAATGATGGATAAATGGTTAGATAAGCTCAACTAGGAGGTTGATGATGTTCTTGTTGAGGGTTCTAAAATTCATAAGGTTGCTCTTAAATTGGCAGAGGATCTAGATCAGCAGGCCAAGGATTTGAATAAGCAGGATGATGAATACAAGGAGTGTGTTAAAAGGCTTGAAGTTATTAGCAAAGTGCCCAAGTCCACATTGTTGGAATATTCAATTCTTGAGCATGGTAATGTAGATTTTGTGGAAAAATCTGTGAGCATCATAAGGTATAATTCTAGGACTATTCATGGGCACCAAGAAGAAGTCTGAGAAATGAGCAAAGATTTGAATCAACAGATGGTTGAATTAGAAGCAATTGTGGCCCTTTTAATTAACCTAGATTCCTCAAACAAAGAAGGCATGTCTTTGGATAAACTAAGGGAGAGATGGAGGGGTAGGTTTGAGGAAATTATGCAAAAGGGAGACAATGGGGATAATTTATTATTAGATCAGTTTATGGATATCGGTGAGGAGGTAAGAACTGCTAGAAGGGAGTTAATAAAGTTAAAGGAGATGCAAAGGTTAGTTGTTGCAGAATTTGAAAGGATCAAATTTGAAGGTGATTCGTTAGATGGACTTGATTCAGATACTCTTCAACAAGTGTTCTCCAGTTATGACGAATACATCCTTGAGCATTTAGTGCAAAAGTGAAATGAATCTTTTCACCATACTCAATATCTGCTTTTCTCCTCTTTTTGTGGGTTTTGACATAAGCTCAACTCTGAGTTTGATCCGTCGGTTTCACTTCTTGGAATATCAGATTTCTTGTTGGCGCAATAGAGGAATTAGCCATGGAACAAGAGTTCATGAGTCCACTTTTGTGATCAGTTCCAGTTCCATTAATTGTGGATCTTGATTGATAATTGAGAAACTTGTGCATGTGGCACCCTATATGTATTATTAGGTTCTACTTTCTAAAGGTCGGCTAATTGAAGGAAGATCAGCCACCTAATGATAGAAAATAGAGATTAGATCTAGGATTTCTATGTTTTAAGAGAGATGCTTTAAAAGTTCAGTAAAAACTTGGTTATTTTACTATTTTTCATACATTTTCATGTTATGGTTTTAAAGTTTGGATCTATTTTGATAAGGTTAATGGTACATGATCAATCCATACGCCAGTGATTTTTTTTGTGCTTAATTGTTTCTTATTTGATGAAAGTCAATAGAAGGAACTGGATTCAAGATTATATCATTGGATTATTTGTGGATGAAGTTGTTATCGTATTCATTTGATCTGTGTTTTAGATGATGAGTGAGTGATTTGTTTGAAGCAAGTTTAGTGAATGTTGATGCTATTTGAATTAGCATTATGGATGTATGCAGTAGCATAGTTTATTCTATGGATTTCATCTTTCTATAGTTGTGGTTAGGTGGGATAAAAACTCATTATTGATATGCATGTTTGGATATGTAAGAATTTTACTCATGTTTCTTTGATTTGAAGCTCTGATTCATCTTTTTCTTTTATTTAAACCCCCCCTCAACATAGACTAATTGATGCTATGCAGTCATGTTCCTCGTTACCAGCAAAGGCCCCTTAAATATTATAGTTATATCAACCATTGAGTGATATCAGCATAATTGAGAACCAATTACCAGGACCTTGGGAGTTAGGTCACCATGTGTTATCTTGCTCTTTTAGGAGAAATAGAATAGTAATATTATGTTTAATGTTGTTGTGTTGCTTTGACCCTCAACAATAAGGGCATTTAGTTTAGGGGGTGCAATGATAAACTCCTTGTGAGAGGTCTCCCAACCCTTAGAACAAGGGCTTTATGCATCATAAAGATACTAGGGGAGAGCTATCATGCACAACTTCCCATTGATTACGATTTTCATTGAAACAAAAAATTTATATAGTAGTTTGGAAGAGCTTGGCTTATGCTTGTTACCACTTGGGTCATTCCCTTGGGGTGAGTACTTTTTCCCACCAAGGCGGGCCCTCTAAAGGTGAAGAATAGCGAGTAAGTACATCTATAGTTTGATCATCTTTGTTTGCATGCACAAAGAGAGAATACACGCTATGCCTTTTTCTCACACTAGCATGATTGTTCAATTTTAAACCCAAATTGAAAGATGGAGCTGACTTTGCAAAGTGTTAGAGAGTGTTTATGTTTCTCAATATTTCCAAATATCACGAGAGAATTGCATACGCATTCACTAGCAATTTTGAAAAGTCACAAAACAAAACAAACAGTTGTCAATTTTATTCGTCAAAGCAATAATGAGTTAATTTTAAGCACCAATTGAAAGATGAGTTTTCCTTATTCAATTTTAATCCTAATTGAAAGATGTGATGTGAGGGTTCATTTTTATCCAACTTTGAACATTCATTTTAAACCCAATGGAAAACTAGTGTGTTGCCTAAAACTAAAAGTAAAAAAGCATAAAATTGGGTTATAATTGCCCCAAAGCGTTTGGACACTAGTTACAATTATAGAATGTTTAGATAGAAGAGAAGGTCTTCAATCTCACTCCATGCCTTTAAACCTGCAAAACCCTATTAGACTAACAATGAAAACATAGTCAAACATCCATCAGTGATCAAATAATCAAAAGAAATTAAGTCACATGTCAAAAAACAAACGTAAAGTTTCTTACCTTGGTTGAGCATCGCTTCACATGATGGCATCACAATTTGAAATTTGGGCATCACTCTAGTGAATTTTAGCATCGCTTTGCAGTAAAACTATTGAGCACGATTGCATCACTATTTTGATGTGTGTCGTTGAAATGAATGCATCGTTGTTTGAAATTTAAAAGTGCCAGTATAGTGAAAATGAGCATTGTCATTTTTGTTCCATGATAGTTTAAATTAAAATATGCGTCGCTATATTTAAATTAGCATCGGCCAATTAAATACACATCACTATATCAAATTGCTTGGGCATCACTATATGGCAACGCTATTGAAATAACATCATTGTTTGTGGTTTGAGTGTCATTGCAACCTACAAAATAGCATGAACATGGATTTCAAGCTAAAATATGGTTAAATGATTGGTTTTCCATCCTTCTAGCGCTAGAATTTTCATGCGAGAATACCGGTATGGGCTGAATTATGCTTGATCCATGAAGAATTGAAGCATAACTAAGCCACCAATACTCAAATCTCAACAAGATCAATCAAACAATATTAAAACCAAACATTTCATCAAAGCTTAACATACTAAACTATGAAATCCATCAAAAAATCTACTCTAATCCATTCAAAATTTACCTTGTTGTGGAATTGGTGTCGCATTCATGTGGACAGACGACCCTTTCCCAATCTCGTGATAGTGAGCTTGTCTCACTCCTATGGAAGAGAATCGATGAAACTATGGTGTTTGATGTGTGAAAACCTAAATTATGATAAAAATGAACATGATGCAAGCTAAGTTACCATGATTTTATGCTATAAATGATCCAATTATTCAATTAAGAAGCTAATCTAAGCTAAAAATGAGCTAAAACATGAAAAACCTAATTTATTTATAAACTAGGACGGATGCATGGAAGCCATTAATGGAAGCTTGAAGATATTATGCAACTAAAATGAATTAAAACAAGATAAAAAGTGTGCAAATTGAGAGTATGGATGTGAGTAAATTCAACAGCATAAGTTTGCAATAAAAGATGGATCCCTTTGTCTCCAAATAGTGACCTATTTATAGGAGAGCAAATGAGGAATGGATGGTTGAGATCAAAAATCTTAATCAATGGTTCAAGATGAAGGGGATGAGAGGCATTGATCATGGATTCTCATCAACAGATGAGAATGCAAGATGAAGGTTAATCAAGGGCTCACACTTGCCTCAAACAAACACACTTTTGACTTGCTCATGACATAGGTCAAAGGTAACTTGCTTAGAAGGTTAAAGGGTTAACTTGCATTTGAAGCTAAGTGAGTTGATTGGAGGAGAGGGAATGTTCCTTAGAATATTCCTTTAGGGTGAGGAAAAAGGTTAATTTACAAATTAAAACAAAGTTTTAATTGTGCAAAAAGGATAAAGAATATTTCATGGGAATATTCCCTTTGATTAGAGGAAAATTAGTTTAATTACTAAGTAAACAAGATTTAATTTATGTAATTAGGGGATTAGAAGACTTAAGAGATATTTATTAAATTAGATGTTTTATAAATAGGGGAGGGGTGAAATGATATTTAATTAAATAACATAGGGTTATTTAATTAAATAAGATGATATAAAAGATTAAATTAAATATTTTGATTTATTTAATTTAATGAGATGAAGTGTTAGTGCAAAAAGAGATGAATTAACCTAATTTAATTAATTAGGCCAATTAGACGAAAATAATGCAATTAATTAATTAGCTAGGCTAATTAAACTAATTAAGCAAAAAGAAGATGGATAAAGAGAAAATGATGTTAATAAATCCGATTCGAGTGTATGACATCGATTAGGACACTTTTCAATTTCTACAGGTTGATTGATGAAAAAAATTGTATTCTTGTCTTCTTTTGTTAACCATTGTATCCTTGATTTATGTTTCCAGAAGATCTCTTCTTTTTTGTTTATTTTAAACCATTGAGTTCTTAAATCTCGTTCTTCATTGCAAATAGTTTCAACAACATCACCCTGCTCCATCAAGTCCTGAATCTCCTTAATCTTCAATCTTAACAAATTTTTAGTAGCGAATATATTCCTAAAAGAATATTTATTCCATCCTTTAACACACACTTTAACTTTTTTTAGCTTCTGAGCCATATAGAACATGGGGGTACCACTACATGGTGCATTCCACCAGCCTTCAAAAAGTGTTCTAAAATCAGGATGGTGAGTCCACATTATCTCATATTTGAAGGGGAAAGGTCCTTTTGCAAATTTTTCATCCCAATTAAGGAGGAGGTCACTATGATCCAAACCTATTCTTGGAAGAGTAGTGAGGGTGACATCTTGTATAATGCTCCAATTTGAAGAAATAAGGAAGTGGTCTAGTTTTACTTGGATACGATGATTGCCATGTTGCCTATTAGAACAGTGATGCAGACCCAGGGTGGAGACTAACTTCAAATGACAAATATAAGAGTATCAACCAATCTCTAAAACAACATCAAGTGAATTTCACAAGTTCCCCCTGTCAGGCATGCATTTCCTATTAATAGTGTCAACCTGGTTCAAGGGACTTCTCACCCAATTTTGCTTAATTTCTTGCCAATTAAAAGATGGTTTTAGATACTCTTTAAGGGTTCACATAACATACTTCAAGATCAACTAGGACTCCTTTGGACCAGTATTGACTTTCAATACACTCACCATGGAAAGACCTAGTGAAATAGGATTATTTTACAAAGGAAGTATCCTCCAAAGTTCTCCAATCTCCCTGAAACCTTGGGAAAGAAAATAAAATTCCCTCAAACCACAGAATCCACTGTTAGATTCCCCTTATATAGACAGATTCACTTTAAACTCAAAAACCCTCCTTTTCAAAGCAAATAACAAGGGTTTGTTAGAAAACAAAATTATAGGACTTATCCAATCAATCTAAGGATTCAAACCCCTTTCCTCAGGTCATCCTAGACTCCCCAAACTCTTACATTCCCAATCCCATTGATATTTCATAGAAAACCATCATGAAGCCATCATTTTCACAAGGAAATCAACCCTTTCAGCCCTAGGGCATCACTACAATACCACTTAAATGGTTCTCCCTGACCTCAAATGCTAATAAAAATCTACCCTATCATAATTTACACCAATCCATTGAGCAACAGAGCCAAGTACAGTAGGTGGATTGGTTAACTTTTCATGTTTTTACCCTCAAATCCCTTAACACAGAAAAATAGGGCAGACACTATTTTTATTGATTTCTCACTCAAAATAATGAACTAAGACTTAAAATAAATTGGAAATGATAATATAAACATGGAAATATAATCATTGGTGATTTCAAAGCATGAAAATTCTATACGGGTCCGTACAGCAATAAAATCTTCAGGGAAAACAGAAAAAACACATAAATTTTCTCAAGGAACGTGGTATTTTATTGTTTTTGATTGTTACAACCTTCATCAAATCCTTGGATCGAGCCTTAGGAATATTTTTAAAGCATTCCAACTCATAACTACCTCCTACCAATTCCTTCAACTAATCATTGCACCTAATTGACTCTTAATTGCAAATTTTGCTAATGTTGCACTCAGCAACTTTTGCAACTTTTGCATTATTTCAACTAATGGACCCTTAGAACCTAAAACTCCTCTAAATAGTTATAATATGGTCTTTTAGAACTTATTTAAGACCTCATACATTAAAATATTAAGAAATCATGTCTTTTCCACCTTGACATGAGATGACAACTTTGACAACATTCATGTTTTTACATATTTTGCAACTTCCTCGTTGCATTTTGACTCAAAAAACTTCAAAGCCACCTTTTTACCACTTCAAAACTCCTTTTTTTTACATCATAAGGTGTAGGTTCCCCTGCACCATACACCCCCCCAAGAAAAAAGTCTCTTGTCCCAAGAGTTATTTGATGCTCCATGCTTCAACTCTACTGCTCCTTGCATCTTTAGACCTGATGTCTATCTCCTTATCCCTAGATCAAAGTGTGATGCTACTCTATGCCTCAGACCTACAAACAAACAATCATTAGCAATATACAATTTTGAATTTGTTTTTGCTCCACCTATATATTGATAACTCCCCTTCTTTCTTTGCATAGTCTTCCCTGTGATCAGACCTTTGTGCCTTGATTCAGTCTATTCTTTTCTTACTACCCTTAGACCTTCCACACTTCCATCACCATGTACATAAGCATTAGCAACCTTGTTCACTCCCCCATCATCAAATATCACTTGATTATAGCATTGCACTCATCTATAGGACATACTATGGTCCCAATTAGGATTCCATCTTGCTTCACAAACCTGCCTTCAAACATCTGACCCTATTTTCCATGTTGCTCTGTAGATTGTTCATCATTCACCTTGCCTAAATCAGACCTAGGCATGAATTTCATCTCTGCCTTTTGAAAAGAAAGTTTTTTCACTATCCTAACACCATTTGGAGGTGTCTTACTGTCCTAGTAGCATGACCCTGCTCCAAATCAGCAATCAGATTGTGCTTATTGTCCTCAATCCTTAAAGGCTTCTTCTCTCCAAACATGAACATCTTAGACTTACCTTTGTTCTACCCTCTTTCTAGCAAAGGATTTAACTTGAAACTTTGGTCATCCTTCCAAATTATGTAAGTATTTTCCAAACCATCATACATAGACCTTATATCATATTGTCATGGCCTCCCTAAGAGCAAATGGCAACAATCCATTGGAAATATATCACACAAGACTCTATCCTTGTACTCCCCAATCTGGAAATCCACACAGGCTTGCTCATTCACCTCTAAAGTTTGACTACCATTCACCCAAGAAACCTTGTAGGGTACTACATGAGGAATATTTTCTAGACTCAACTTATCTACCATTTCTCTAGACGCTATGTTAACTTGAGAACCAGAATCAATTACAACTTGACACACTTTACCTTTGCATTTGCATGAGGTTCTAAATAAACTCTTTCTTTGGCTCATGTCTTCCTCCTTTGGTGTTTGTAGCAATGTTCTCCTCATCATGAGTGCCTCTCCGACCTCTGGATCTGCAAGCCTACTTGTACTTGTAGAACTTTCACACTCTTCCTCTTAAATCAATTGTGTTCTCTCATTCCTCCTATCACCACTTGAAGTTGCACCTTGATTTTGAGGACACTTAAAGAATGGGTGTCCAAATTCATTACACTTGAAACATCTACCTGAAAACTCTTTGAAATCCATCTTTGACCTGAAGTTTGTTCTTCCACCTCTCCATCCACCTCTTGATTCAGGAGCTTGTTCCTTGCTTTTATCAGCCTCTTCATGTTCTTCCTTGGATTTCCTTGAACCTCTTCCTATATTCACACCACCTCTACCCCTTGCTTGTCTCTCTTGTCTCCTTTTGATTCTATCTTCTACCCTTATTTCCATCTGAAAGCATTCTTCAACTGTTTTAGGTGGATTGAGGCTAATCTCATCCATTATATTCAACCTCAAACCACTCAAGTATCTTGCCACTCTTTCCACTTCATCCTCATTATGACCTACTCTTATACACAATCTATGAAACTCTTCAGTGTAAGACATCACATCCATTTCTTTTTTTTTTAACTCTTGCAATTCCATGAAAGTTTGAATAGCATAATTTGCTAGTAAGAATTGAGCCTTAACTTTTTCTGCCATTATATCCCAAGAACATATTTTAGACTTACCTTTCTTGACTTTGTCCTCTTGCACAAAATTCCACCATGTAAGAGCTAGTCCTTTCAACTTTGTCTTTGCATACTTAACCTTCTTGTTGTCATCAATATCTTCAAATTCAAAAAAGTTATCTAAAGCATCAATCCATGCTAAAACTTCTTCACTATCCATCTTACCTCCATACATGGGCACATCAAATTTTCCCTTAGGAGTCTTGTCACCTTTTACCACCTTCAGCATCCTAAGCATTCTTCTTTCATCAGGATCCAATTCATCTTCTTCATCTAGAACTAGAGGATGTCCTTCCCCTTCAGCCTCTTCATCACTTTGCTCTTCATCTACAACTCCTCTCCTCTAATTCTCCTCCAAATCTGCTATCCTTTCTATAGTAGCCTCTTGAGATTCTTTGTAGAGCCTCTCTTTCCTTTCCAATTGCTCCTTCAATTCTTTTATTTCCTTAGCTATTGCATTAGCCTTTGGAGGCATTTTCCACAACCTGCAAAATCAAAAAAATGACCAACAACAAGATCTTGTGCCTGAGGGTCTGATACCACTTCGATGCAAACCAAGGGTGGAGACTAACTTCAAATGACAAATATAGGAGTATCAACCAATCTCTAAAACAACATCAAGTGAATTTCACAAGTTCCTCTTGTCAGGCATGCATTTCCTATTAATAGTGTCAACCCAGTTCAAGGGACTTCTCACCCAATTTTGCTTAATGTATTTCCAATTAAAAGATGGTTTTAGATACTCTTTGAGGGTTCACATAACATACTTCAAGATCAACTGGGACTCCTTTGGACCATTATTGACTTTCAATACACTCACCATGGAAAGACCTAGTGAAATAGGTCTATTTTACAAAGGAAGTATCCTCCAAAGTTCTCCAATCTCCTTGAAACCTTAGGGAATCAAATAAAATGCTCTCAAACCACAAAATCCACTGTTATATTCCCCTTGTATGGACATAATCACTCCAAACTCAAAAACCCTCCTTTTCAAAGTAAATAACAAGGGTTTGTTAGAAAAAAACACTCCATGACTTATCCAATTAATATAAGGATTCAAACACCTTTCCTCAGGTTATCCTAGACTCCCCAAACTCTTAGATTCCCAATCCCATTGATATTTCATAGACAACCATCATGAAGCCATCATTTTCACAAGGAAATCAACCCTATCTGTCCTAGGGAATCACTACAATACCACTTAAATGGTTCTCCCTAACCTAAAATTCTAATAAACATCTACTCTAGCATAATCTACACCAATCCATAGGTGGATTGGTTAACTTTTCATGTTTTTACCCTTAAATCCCTTAACACAGAAAAATAGGGCAGTCACTATTTTTATTGATTTCTCACTCAAAATAATGAACTGAGACTTCAAATCAATTGGAAATGATAGTAGACACATGGGAATACAATCACTAGTGATTTCAAAGCATGACAAGTCTTCATGGGTCTGTACAGCAGCAAAATCTTCAAGGAAAACACAAAAAACACAAAAATTTGCTCAAGGAACGTGGTATTTTATTGTTTTTGATTGTTACAACCTTCATCAAATCCTTGGATCGAGCCTTAGAAATATTTTTAAATCATTCCAACTCATAACTACCTCCTACCAACGCCTTCAACTAATCATTGTACCTAATTGACTCTTAATTACAAATTTTTCTAATGTTGCACTCAACAACTTTTGCAACTTTTGCATTATTTCAACTAATGGACCCTTAGAACCTAAAACTCCTCTAAAAAGCTATAATATGGTCTTTTAGACCTTATTTAAGACCTCATACATGAAAACATTAAGAAATCATGCCTTCTCCACCTTGACATGAGATGACAACTTTGACAACATTCATGTTTTTACATATTTTGCAACTTCCTCATTGCATTTTGACTTTAAAACCTTCAAAGCCACCTTTTTACCACTTCAAAACTCCTTTTGTTTACATCATAAGGTGTAGGTGCCCCTGCACCAACCAACTAAAGAGAAACCTAGAAAAAGAAATATCCATTAAGCCCATAGAGTTAATGAAACCCGCCAAATCCATCACACTATCAAAGAAGTCATCAAGGCCATCAAGATTTTCTGAAGGGAACAACACAGAGTTGAAGTCCCCTCCCAGCATCCAAAACTCCTCCTTTCTATTGTTTATATTACCTTCCAAAAAATTCCAAAGATTAAGTCTGTCTAAGCATGAATTGGGACCATAGATGTTAACAAGATTCCATTTACTAGAGGTAGTATTATCCTCCAAAGAAACCATCAAAAAGTTTTTTCTGCTAAATCCCAAGAAACTAGACAATCTAGTTGGATTCCAATCAGTCGCAATTACCCGCAAAGCACCATAAACATCACTTACCACAAAGTTAGCACCAGGCCATAAAGAATTGACCACTTTTTCAAAAGTCTCTCTTTTCATTTTAGTTTCTTGGATTAAAAAGATATTCGACTTCAAATCCTCCAAACATGATTTTATCAAATACTATTTTAGAGGTTATTAAGTCCTCTATATTCCAAGAAATTAGTCACATTGGAAACAAAGAGGAGTAGTACCACCTTGATATTACTATAATGGGGGAGAAAAACCCCCCACTTCTTTCTAGACTTATTACCTGAGAGGGAATAAATGGTTTTCTATTTTCCTGAAGCAACATCCCTTGTTGTATCTTTGTTCCTTGAGTCTTTTAGAGGTGGTCTTCCAACTTTATTTCTTCCTCCAACATCCAGCTTCGTCTTTCTATATTTCCCATTAACTTGGTTCCACTCTTCATCCCTAAGACCTTTCATTTGTGGGGAAGAAAGATTCTTCTGAATCTTATTATTTATAAGACTTTAATCTATTTTTGGGCTAACATCTAGACGTTGAACCACTTCCTAACAAGGTTCTTCCCCAACCTGCTCAAGGGAAGAGACCAAATTTCATTTCAGTTGAATATCTATCTCTCCTTCCTCAAGGTTTTCTACATTTTCTTTTTGGAGTATCGGATCTACTCCTTCCACTTCTTTTGATAGGTTTTTCTTATTTCTCACCAAGATTTTGTTATCAAACATTTCAATAACCTATTGGGGATCAAGGCTAGCCTATGAGGTGGGGGATAGAGATTTCATTTCAAATTCAACGTGTGAGTCAGCTACTTCAAGTCTTATGGGATGATCATTCAACTCCTTTGAAACACCATTTCCTCAAAGGAGTTCTCAACCAAGATGCCCAGGGAAGGAGCCAGTTCCTTATAAGGATAAGGAGGATCCAGGGAAGGGACCTAAGGAGTGACAGGTTCCTTCATCAAAGCACTAGGACCAACACTTTTAGTTGGGGAATTAAGCAACACCACAGACTGGTTGTTCTATGTTTCTGCAATAATCTTATTGCAAGCATCTCGTAAGTGGCCAAACTTATTACAAACCTGACAATAAACTTTAGGATTTTCATATACCAAGGGTTGAACCCATTTATCAAATTTTGACTTCAAGGTCATCATGGTTGGGAGGACTATGTTAATAGTGACATTCACACGAATTCTAGTAAAGCCCAGTCATGACTTAAGCTGAGTAACTTTATCAACGACTAAGAGGGTATTGAAGGAATCAACAATTATTTTAAAGATATTTTGGTTCTAGAACTCTAAGGGAAAACTAGGGAGCCTAACCTAGGTCAGAGCTACCTTCCCAAGATCATCTGAGGCGTCATAACCTAGCTTCCACTTACAAAGGGACAGAATATTCTTAAACCCCCTATTGAAAGCCCAAGGGCCTCCCATAAGAACCTTAATCATGCCTTCAAGAACAAGAAAGCTAAACAGGAATAATCCTTCAGCCATAGCACTAACTAAGACACTACCTTTAAGATTCCAAGTTTCAGTGGCCCATTTTCATACCTAGTCAATGTTTGGGAAAGTTACAAAGAATTTCCCTACCACAAACAACTTTAAGCCCTTGATTTCCTCATCTAGGAGAAAATATAGGACATCCACTTCATCACCTTCCACAATACAGAAAGCAAACAAAGAATAGTGAGAATCCTTTGTCAACACATTTCCACCCACAAGTTTATCCATGTAGGAAATTGGGTCCTCCTTGGCCAAAAAAGCAACCTTATCCACAAAGTTCAAAACAGGAGATTTACTAGGTGTATGTTTTGATCCCCTAATAGGCAATGAAGAGGAGGTTGTTCCAGGAGAAGGAATCAAATATTTAGGTGGGGGAGCCCTATTGGGGCACCCACCATGCTATATCATCAAGAATCATAGGTGGCACAGAAAATTTGAATTCACAAGGGCGCGCAAGCAATAAAGCAAAGCTTCATATGACAAATATGTTGTTTTTAACTAATAATTCCTATGTTTGCATGGATCTGTTGCACACATATATAGTGTCATATATTTTAAATAATTATTTCTTGTATATTTATTATTATTAATTTTTAATATGAGATTATATTATAACTCAGACATAGTTTTATTCTATAACACATGATTTTTTGTATATATCTAAAATATTTTTTTCTTGTTGAGACAAGAAAATCAATATACAATACACATAGACTTGGTTTAGGAGGAAGGGTATCAAGTGGACTTGCAAGCGACTATCGGTTCTTTTGTAGAGGATCTACCTAGAGACCAGCCTATGGTGACTCCCAGTTCATTCTAGCTTGATGTGCAAGGTCCTCAGATGGGTATTGATTTTCCTCTTCTAGTTCATGCTCAAACTACATTAGATTCATCGTTGAAGGCCTCTGGTAGCCCCCTAGTGCTGGTAGTGCTCTTCTGGAGGTGTGGGGTGCTCCTAATTTAGGTAAAAATAAATATTCTTCCCCTACTCTAGGTTTGCAACAAAAAACACCCAAAAAATGGGTTCTTGAAAAAACTCTCAAGGTTGATAGAAAGAAGGATTAGGAAAAGGTTAAGCTTCTTAGTGAGACATTGGTAGAATCAGGGTCGGTGAAGACTATTGATGCTCACTTCTCCCATCCTCAACAATGATCATGCTCTCTTGGAATGTGAGGGGTATAAATAGCATCCCTAGACAAAAAGCTATTCAGGATTTGATATTTTTTCATTCTCCTAATGTGGTATTCCTTTAGGAAACTAAGTTATCTGTTAATAGTATGTTGAGTGTGGCTTCGAAGATTTAGGGTCATGGATAGTGTCAATGTGTTGGGGCACTAGGTAGCTCTAGTGGGGTGGCCTATTTATGGGATCCACGTAGAGTTAGACCAATTTGGTGGCCCTCCTACAGAGGTTTGATTTCTTGTGGTGCTTCTCATCTTGAGTTAGGGGAGAGGGTCCTCTTCTCTAACATTTATGCTTTGACTAATTTTCAAGGCAAGGTTTTGTTATGGGGCCATATAAGATATGTGAGGTCTCTGGATCCTTATCTTCCTTGGATTCTGGCTAAGGATTTTAATGGTGTTGCCTCAATGGAGGAGAAGAGGGGAGGTAGTGCTCGATTGGAGCCTTCTTTGACTCTCTTGTAGGATAATGTCACTCTCTTGAATCTTGTTGATGTCAAGCCTCTTAATGGGGTCTTTACCTAAAATAATAGGAGAAGTGGGGAAGCAGCTATCTCTAAAAGGCTAGATAGATTCATGGTGTCCATTTTTTGGATGGGGGATAGATGGGTGACTAGCTCTGAGATTTTGGATGGGTGGGTTCTTATCATTGGCTGATCAAGCTTACTGTTGAGTTACCTCGGCATGGTATAAAGCAGTCTTTTAAGTTTCAGCTTATGTGGCTTAGGGAGGAATCTCTTCACGATTTTCTTCTTGGCTAGTGGTATCTTGGGAAGTCAGCACATGGTATTGCTATGTACTCCTTCTCCAAGAGGCTTCAGTATGTTAAGTATAGGCTGAAACAATGGAATAGGCAACACTTTGGTAATGTGTTTCAAGCAAAGCAAACTACTTAGGCCCACTTGGACTTGATTACTAAGTAGATTCATGACCAAGGCCTCACAGAGGAGCTTGGTCAGCTCGAAGCTATTGCAGTAAAGGAGGTTGAAGAATGGGAGTTAAGAGGAGATTTTTTGAAAAAAAAAAATCCAGAATTGAGTGTCTCCATGAGGGAGACAAAAAACTTCTTTCTTCCATAATTTTGTGAAGGATAGAAGACAACGTAATTTTATCTCTTCTCTTTTGTCATCAAATTGAGAGATTCTCTCCTCTTCTACTTCTATCTCTATTGAGTTAGTTTGTTTCTTTTCTACTTTGTTATTTAAGGATTCCCCTTCGACAAAGGAGGATGAAGCTATGATTTTAGATAGTATACCGCCTTTGGTTACCAGGGAAATGAATGAATCTTTGCTTAATCCTATCTCTTTATTAGAGATTGAGAATGTTTTGTTCTAGATGAAAAAAGGGAAAGCCCCTGGGCTCAATGGGTTCCCAATAGAATTCTTTCAAGAGTTCTAGGAAGTGATTAAGTTAGATCTTATAGAGGTTGTTCAAGAATCCTTTTTGAATAAGCAAATGTTGAAATCTATGAACGCAACTTTTTTAGCTCTCATACCAAAGAAAGATGGGGCTAATACTTTGGATCTTTTCAGCCAATTGCTTTATGTAATGTGGTGTATTTATTAAAAGTACAAAGCTATGTCACACTTTTATAAAGGAAATGGCCAACATTGATCTAATTTTTAAACTTGAATCACTATAAAGTGGCATATATGTTTTGAATTTTCAAATGATGTAAATTAATAAAATGTGTATTTTTTAGTATATTTTATGTTTATATTTTTTTGAAAAAATTAAAAAATCATTTGAATATAGTTTTTTATAAATTAACACTATAATTTAGTTACTGATAAAATGTTGAAAAATGAAGTTACATGAGACGTCAAGCTTTATATAGCAAATTTTCTTTTTTTCTTTCAAATTGTTTGTGCATATTTATAACTTGAAACTTTAGGGCATGGATATTTATTTTTGCAATTTTAATAAGTATATATATTTAAATATGTGTGTATTAAAACACGATTGTTTCCACTCGACTTCAACTTTTATATTAAACATTTATCTAAAATAAAAAAATAATTATACTATCTTAATCTAGATTCTTTTATCTAGGGCATCATATTTTTTTTTTAAAAAAACTTATTAATTTCTAGTATTTTTCTTGACATGGTAATCAACCTAAAAATTTTGTGTTGATAACCTACTTTTAGTAAAAAAAAATATATATATATATAAATAATAATTGAACTATTAAAATAAGTATATATTTGAAAACTACACTAATGGATCTTCAAAAGGGTGGTTTTACATTTTTTTTTTAAATGTTATTTATATGAGTAGGAGTTGTTGAAACATTAATTTTTTCGAATAATTTCATTTTTTTACTAAATTGGCCTCAATGCAGTGCTACATATGCATTTAGCCAACAATTTTAGTTGGAAAAGTTGTGGACATATTTAACTTATCTAGAATGAGTCTTAATAGATCATATGTTTGACCAAAATTGATTTTTAGTTATAAATACTAAAATTTACTTGTGTTGATAAGTTGGTTGAAAGTGTGACACAACTTTGTACTTTTATAAGATAATTACAAAGTTGATTGTTGGGTGGTTGAAGCCTTGGCTAGACAGGTTAATTTCTGAGGAGCAAGGGGGTTTTGTTTCTGGTAGGCAGATTATGGATGGTGTCATAATTGCAGTTGACACCATCCATTATATGGCTTCATCTAAAGAAAAGGCTATGTTTATTAAGCTGGACATGGCTAAAGTGTATGATCATGTCAAGTGGGCCTTCTTATTTAAGATTCTGGGAGCATTTAGATTTGTTGGAGATTGGATTGATTAGGTCAAGAGATTTTTAACTTCACCTTCCTTTTTAGTGTTGATTAATGGAGAGCCATTAGAGTTGTTTAGGGCCTCTCGGGGGCTCAAACAAGAGGATCCACTGTCTCCTTATTTTTTCATCTTACTTGTTGAAGGCTTGGGGAGGTTTATTAGATCTCAAGTGGAGAGAGGCTTGTTTTAGGGCTGGAGTTTGGGAAATAACATTCCTCCCCCCCATCTTCAGTTTTTGGATGATACTGCTTTGATGGATAGGGCCAAGGTTGAGGAGGCTCTCAATTGGTGTAGTGTTTTGGACAGTTATTTGGCTGCTTCGAGTCAAAGTATTAATGAAGGGAAGTCCTTTATCTATTTCTTTAATACTCCTAGGATTATCTAAAGGAGAATTGTTGGAATACTTCATTTTCAGATTGGTACTCTCCCTTTTGTTTATCTTGGCATTCCACTTGCTATCTGGTTGCTTCCTAAACTATTATGGTAGGAGATTATTGATAAGTTCAAAAATTTGGTCAGTCATTAGACTTGCAAGTGGCTTTCTTCTGCAGGCAGAGTGACTTAGTTAAGGTTTGTGGTACAGGCTCTTCCTTTGTACAAATGTTTTGTTCTTTTTGTGCCTTCCAGCTTTATCAAAGACTTTGAGAGTTTGTATCAAAAATTCCTTTGGTCCGGAAATCTTCTTCATAGGAAGTGGTGCTTGGTTAGTTGGGAGGTCACATGCAAGAAAAAATAGGAAGGAGGGTTGGGGTTACGTTGTACAAATCTAAATGGGTAGGCTTTAGCAGCTAAATTGTATTGGCGATGGTGTTCACAACATCAGTTGTGGGCTAAAATCCTTTAAAATATTTGGGGGGTGGTGGAGAGTGCTGATGTCGCCTACTTTAGTTTGGAGGAGAAGGGTTCTTTGATTTGGGGCACCCTTAAAAGGGGATCCAAGCTGGTTAAATAGGGATTATTTTGGATTTTTAATAGTGGTCAGGATGCTCTCTTCTGGCATGACTCTTGGGATGGCCATCCCCCCATTTTGACTGCTCATCCTCATTTGTGGGATTTGTGTCGACATTTTATGGATGTTGGTTGGTGTCAAGTGGCAGATTTTAAAACTCACGAGACTCTAGGTTAGGCAAATGTGTACAAATGGAAGGATTTGCAAGAGTGGCCTCCTGGTGGTGAGGCTATGGATCGTCAGGAGCTTGTTGGGATTTGTTGGGGCATGTTTGTAATTCCCTTTCTGGGAGAGATGTGTTGGCTTGGGGTCCTGATCCGAAAGGTGGATTCTCTGTTGCTTCAAGCTACCAAGTTCTTGATAAGCAGTTGTTTGGGAGTTTTAAGGTTTTTTGGTGGAAAAAAGTTTGGAATAGGTTTTCTTGGCCTAAGTGTAATTTCTTCTCCTAGTTAGTGGTGCGAGGAAGGTGTCTTACCTAGAAGAATATTTGGAAGTGTAGTTTTCAAGGTCCTTCTATGTGTGTCATGTGTGTTGGGCATGAAGAGTGTGTTTCTCACCTCTTCTTTTCACGCCCTTTTGCAGAAGTTATTTGGCACTTCTAGTGGAATATTTTGTGCCTACCATGTAGACATGCTTCTTATTTGGAAGCCTTTTGGGGAATTCAGGGGTCTCCTTATGTTAAGACTCCTTTTCTTCTAATAGCTTGGATCATTGTCCCCAGTTTGATACTTTGGCATATTTGGTTAGAGTGCAACCATAAAAAAAAATTGGATAAGAAGTTGCTTGTTGGTCAGCTTTGGCTGAGAATTTTTGGGGTCCTACAGGAAACCTCGTCTGCTAAGTGTGATTTATTTGTTCCTATTGATCCTAGTGATCTTGGAGTGCTTAGTGCTTTGGTATTTTCTCTACAGGGAAGGAGAAATTTGAGGACTACTCATTGTGGGCATGGGAGGGAGAAGGCTAATCGTATTTGTCATTGGTGTCCCCTTGATCTAGGGGAGTTGAAAATCAAAACTGATGGATCATCTAGAGGTAATCTTGGGCATGTTGGCATTGGTGGTATTGGAAAGGATAGTTTGGGAGTGGTGGTTTTTTTCTTCTCTATATATAGAGGGTAGCATACGAATAATCTCATGGAGGCTTTAGTCCTTCTACAAATGCTAGAACATGCTTGTGCTCTTGGTTGGAGGCAGATTGTTTGTGAATCTGATTCCCAGGTTGTCATTGATATGTTGAATAAGAGACATTCTAAGGAGGTGAATTGGTAGTTGGTAGTGGTGGTCAAGCAAATTGTTTCTTTGAGCACCACTTTAGATTCCATTGCTTTTTGTCATGTTCCTTGAGAGTGGAATAGGATGGCTGACGGTTTGGCTAGGTGGGAGTTAGAGCAAATGGACACTTGAAATGTGGATGATTGGGGAAAACTTCCTAGTGATTTGGCTCTTGTTCTTGAAGACTGGGTTATGGAGGATATGAGGTGCTTCTTTGGTGTAACTTAATTTAAGCTTTGTTGGTGCCCTTGGTGGGTTTATTCCATTTTGTTTTGTAATGCTTCTTTGATTCAATAAAGTTTTTACCCCCTTTTATTTTAAAATATATATACATTGCACATATATATATATATTAGATTTTATCTCATTTTTTTATTTTTCTTCATGTGCAAAATAGAGACCTTGATATTCAATGAAAACTTATGTTCACTATAAAATAAAAATAGATATAATAATTAAATTAAATGTTTAGAATTATACTTTTTGGAAATCATATTTTTAGGTTTGTGATCTTACAAATTATCATGTCATATTGATTTCATTTTCTAGTCCAACCTAAGGTTTGAAAACAAAAAAATTTAAGGATCAATGTGAAAAGGCCCATCCAAGAACCTTTGTTTGAAGGTACCTTCAAACTAAGGTCCCTTTCATTACTTAAAAGATAATTTAAATTTTAAAAATATGAAGGACTTCAATTTTTTTTTACCTTAATTCAAAGTTCATAGTAGATTCACCTTCAAATTAAGGTGTTTGTTAAATTTCTTCTCTCCAACCATACAAGAGTCTAATGTACCACAAGTGGGAGACACTATCGTGGATCTACCTTAGAATGAATCTAGCTAGATCATATTTCTAACCAAAATTGACTTTCAATTTGAAATACTTAAATTTATTTGTGCTATAAGTTTAGCCTAAAGTGGGACAAAACTTTGAACTTTCACACTAAGTTGAAATCAAATTAAATTGGTGTTAAAAAATTATGGTCAAGCATGTTATACCTTACATTAGTTGTTGTGAAAATGTGTAATTCAATAGTACTGTGGATGTGATATATATATTGTAAAATATCGATTTAGTTATACCTTAGACAAATGTTCACTTGTCACATTTGAATATATCTTTATAGTGAAAATGAATAGTGTTATTTTATGGGATTTAAGAATAAATTATTATAGTTTAAGATCAGTGACAATGGTTAATAGCTCAGATATCAAGGAATTTTTTCCTTGTTTAGTGTAGGTTATGTGAGCTTACAATAGCATATCCCTTCATTTGTCTTGTGGCTCATTCCCTTACTTCTTTTGTTTTGAGTTTGAAATCTTGTGTAGAAATTTAATTGGATTGGTAGGCCTGTTAGGGGTCTCTCATGTTTACTAGGAACATTTTTAGGGTCCATGTTGTTGAACACTCAAAATACTGAGAGGGGGGGTGAATCAGTATTCTATTAAACCATTCAAACATTATCCATCCAATTATTAAAACACATTTAATTGATATAAGCAAAGAAAGCATGAAACATCCACAACATCACATAACACATGAATGCTAGGATTTTTATGTGGAAAACCTAGAAGGGGAAAAACCACAGTGAGTGTTAGCTCACAATATATTATATCCAGATATAGTATATTATAGAAATGCTCACTGCAAGTGGACTCACTTTCCAGTGGACTCACTGCCCATGGAAAATAAGATAGAAGATAGAAGGGGTGGCTTGAAACCTATTTAAATATTACAATTGCATCTATAGTATGATGTATTATAGTTCCAATGAAGTACAAAATAATATTTGCACTAATCTAGATCAATTCTCTACTTTTTTCTAAATTCGCACACTTCTGATGAAATTTGCATCACACATGTAGGTCTAGAACAACATACATGTCATCAATCGTTCATCACTCACACGCCATCCCAAAAAACCAAAAAAAAACTCCTATATATATCCATATCAAGTGTAACATTAATTAGGTCGGCCTAATTGGATGTAACACACAAAATTTGAACTTGTCGTCCTCAAAACTTTTTATCAACATCTCATGCCTTAATTCAAAATTTAAATTACCTCAAGATAGGTTGGGATGGACCCAATATAGGTTCTACATAAGATTGCAACACATATTAATCCTTCAAACGTGTTAGGTCAGCACCAAATAAGACCTAAACACAAAAACCTTCATTTGTTTACCCAATTTGTAACATGTGGAATTCAAAACTCGATCCCATCTGGAATTCCTAAACAATTGAAACCTAGAAACATGTCTTGAATATCGCAACTCAAAATGTTTATCTGCGAAGGTATGTGAAATCTCCCACACCGACACTCTGAACAAGAAATAATTGTAATATACAGAACTGAACTATGTCAATCATGTCTTCTAGGATACTTCACCAAAAAATAAAAACTCTTGGATTTTGATACATCTAATGATCACCAAATTACTTTTAGAATCGCAAAGTGATATCTCTATTTGCAGTGGAGTGTGGACCCAAAAACTGATGCACTAAACCACTATATTGGTAGATTTGATACTTAGAAAAATTTTTGAGTGGCTATACTTTTCGGACCAACTTATCCTGTACAAATTTCTTCAAAACACTTCTAAACCATGCTAGAATGATCCACATCAATGAAAACATTGGATCATGCAAAATGTACATATCATGCTCATGTTGTTGGACAACATCATCTTCCAAAACGTGTGACTAAATAGGATATTTTTTATATTTTTTAATTACCTATTTGTAATAGGGGTAATTTGACTAGGCATGGGTGATGTGTAAATTTCCTAGGTGATTTGGGGATAAGGAACACTTATATAGCTTTAAAAAAATTGAAGTGAATTTTTTCCTTATGGTATGGTTTAAATGAAATATTTTCTTAGTTTTTGTTATCTTGTGTACTCGGTTAGTTGTGATCCTTTTTATATTATTCTTGTGTCCCTAAGTGTTCTTGGTTAGTTGTAAATGATATTTAAGTGATTTTTTGCATCTCCCTTGTGACCAATCACTTATGGCTTGTTCAAGAGGATGCTTAGATGATGTGAATTCATTGATTGGATGGTTGTTCATGGTGATGGATGTGTGAAGGGTGAATTTTATTATGGTACTTAGTCCCTTCCATCCTTTCCTTTCATTTATGTTGATGGTGTGAGTGAACACTCTATCTTTAGGTATAAGGAGTTTTTATTTCCTTAATTCATCATAGTGTTATCTTGTTCCATGATGTTAATGTAAGTGTTATGCTAGTTTTATTTTATGTTGGTATGCATTGACCTCGCTCATCATGTAATTTTAGTATCATCATGCACTTTGATCATAATGTTAGTTACAAAATCTGTTTGTCATAATTAGAACAAAAAATAATGATTTTCCATATTTGTATGCTAATTTCTTAATCCAAAATTTAGGGCAGTATAGTAAACATTTGAATGTGCATGAAATGGTTTACTAATTATCAAATGAAATTTTTGCATAGTATAGACACACAAAAATTAAATGAGAAATTAAAATTTTACTTGTTACACTTGTAGATGCTACTAACATAGATAAATTTGCATGGAAAATAAATGATTCCTACATAAATATCCTAGGATGAGTTAATTAATCTATAATGATAAATTATTATCCTAGAATAAAGAGTTAGAACAAATAATTGAAATGAAGCAAAGCATGCAAAAATTCCTCATACACTAATCTATTAAGGAGAGTGTTGTGAAAATTGTAATGTTTTATAATTGCAAAAAGTAGATATGTGTACAAACATGAATTAAATAATATACCATACCGTAAGTGTTCATAGGGAAAACACTTTTGGGAGAAAAATTCTACACTCCAAAGCAACCTAATATATTAATTAATAAAATAAGTGGATTTCAATACATATATGGAGGAAGACTTCACAATATTTTTTCCAACATATTATTCTAGAGTGATTTTGTTTGCATAGTGGTACTTGCAAAGTTAACCATACAAGCTACAACTCATAGAGATATGACACCCAAATGTATGGGTTCAAATTAACCATACTTGCAAAACCATGAGAGATATTGCACCCAAATGTGTGGGTTCAAATTCCAATACCCCTCCTTGGTCTTGTCCCTTCCAACTATTTTTGGTATATTCCTTATACTTCTTACATTTCCATAATCTATCATATCCAAAAATTGGGCACCCCAATTTTACTCATTCAAAAACTTAAAGATGCTCCATGATAAGATTCAAATCTTGTCATAATGTTGGTCTAGATTCCAATGTAGCCTCCATCTTACATACTTGTATGTGTTATAAGAATAAATTATATGTAACCCTCATCATGATGAACTTACACACCACAAGATGTCAACACATGGCCAAACTATGCCACTTCAAATTAGGATGCCTACATCCTTATGTGAGAAAAAAGACACTAAAGATGAATTTCATGTCATCTCCAAGTGAGATGCCAACTCTCCCACATGAAGACAAAATACACAAAACATGAAATAATGAGTCCATACAAAATATTAAAATTGAAAATTAGGAATGTAAGGTTGAGACACATTTTCTCAATAATAATGCTATAAAATTTTATCTATAAATATATGCATACTAAAATTAATGAAGGAGATTAAAGTACTTATCTCTAAAAAATGATGAAGAATATTATATGACAAGTGTCAGTCTATGATTCATTATGGTATGCTATGCTTGGTACTCTCTTAGAGAATCTATCAAACTAGAAAATTCATGATGCCTCTCTATTTTTAAATCCACATCCAAAAAAATGATCTCTACACCCATGGAAATGAACCTTGTATGTAGCTCAAAACCTTACCTATAAAAATGACTTATGCACTTTCACTTTCCTTAAACTTGTTTATATATATATATATATATATGAGTAATATTTTTTATTATTTTGGATATTTTTATCCTAAGTATGATATTTCACCTGTTTATTAAGTTCACTTGGGTAAGATAGGATAATAAGTTACACATTCTCTTTCTTTCATGGGATTCCACTTTTCTCCTTATCCTTATAGATTTGAAAACTTGGATAAGAAATTCATTGATTTTTAGTTTTATATATTATCCTCATCCTCATTTGATTTGAAATCTATAAGACTATTTATATCATGGCTCTTTTTCCTTCCTCAATAGATCTAGAAAATTCTATTTATGATATTTTAATGTAAATTTGACATCTTGACACTTTAGAATAGCTTAAATCTATGTTTAAATTTTATTGGGTTATTCAATCATTTTCAAATTTCTAAAACAATATTAGAGCATTAGTTTTGAGATTTTTTGAGTATTAGAGTTCCTAATTGAGAGATTAGATTTTTATTTTGTAAGATCTTACAAATTATCATATGCTCTTCGCTCGAATTTTTGAACAATCTAAAGAATCATAAAGGATTTATGAAGATCTATTAATCTCTTATTATTGCATGTGCATTCTTGTGATATATTTGGTTGTTGTAGATTTTTTATTAGAATAGTAGTGTTTTCAAAAATTTCAACATGTTTAGGAGGCTCAAAAAAGTCAAAAAAATCTTTCATTTCACTATATTTTGAGATCATATGATAGTAAAAAATAGGGGTTTGAATCTTGGATCTGACAAACTACTCATAGTTGGTTCATTTCTAGGCTACATAGACCTCAACATTGTACCTATGTTAGGAATTAATCTTTACTTAGGTGAAGATTATTTATTATTTGAATTATTTTATACTTGTAGGAATATTCCAAAGGAATCCCTACAAGTCTTTTATCTTATTTGAGTATCCTCACACATGTGTGGGGATGACTCATTTTTATAATTCCTCTTTGGAAGAATATTAAGGATTAGGTGTA
The DNA here is from genome assembly GCA_007258455.2 of Sequoia sempervirens. NCBI lineage: Eukaryota > Viridiplantae > Streptophyta > Pinopsida > Cupressales > Cupressaceae > Sequoia > Sequoia sempervirens. The sequence goes on from VDFB02331311.1 coordinate 136,262, forward strand.
GCCTCCTCCTTATGAGGATCTTGACACCTTTCACACACATAGGATGAAAGGTGGCATACATAGAAATGGGAGTTACTTATGCAACTCCTTTCTCAACTCTATTTATTGAGGTGCTTCTCTCATTCACTAAGAAGTATTCTATTCTTAAGCACTCTCTCTCTCTCTCTCTCTCTCATTCTTTCATTGTAATATTCTTAGGCTTTCTGCCATCTTCATAATATTAGAGGTTTTTTCCTTGCTTTTTCCCCCTTACAAATTCTTGTGTCTCCTCTTGGATGTTGGTGATCTTGCTCTTGGTTTTCATCTTGATGGTAATCTTTTTCTTCAAACAAATGCTCTTGAATTAGTACTTTCTTTTTCTTTCAATTTATTAAATTTCGGTTCAATATATAAGGCCCAAACACCCCCATTCCCATATATAGCTTATCAAATTTGGTGCTAGGAGTTTTAGGGAAATAATTATCCTTGTACAATGGTTCATATCATACAAATATGGAAAAATAAAAATAAGAATTGAGTTGGAATTCATTGCAAATTGCTACCAGTCTATACAAGCCAATGGTGGCTAGCATCAACCACCCCTTTATATCCACTATGTACCATTAAATAACCACCAGTCATACCTCTTTCCTTAGCTTCCCTACAACCAAACAAAAGTACAAAATTATCAAGTAGTTTTCTCCCTAAAAATTAGTGTTTTCAAGCTATTTTTAAATGATTTACCTGTATGGAGGTAGTTTTTTTATCACATGTAAGGTGGTATTGGAATATAATAACATTAAGGAATATTCTAGGAACATTCTTTATTAACATCAACATGACATTAATTTTCCCATACCCTCTCCATTGCTCTTTTCATTTTGAAAGGTAAACTTTGATAGGCTCATTCTTAGCCATACAAAAGCCTTTCTCAAAGAATTTTTTTATTTGGGGTACAATTTTGTACTCTTTATAGTAGTGTAATTGGTATCCCAATTGTACATTTTTTATAAGTTGGGTATTCTCAATGGTTTTTGGAACTTAAATCACATATAACTTTCATAAACAAGCTCCTTTCTGGGTGCTAATTATTTAAGTTGGTATTTTATTAGATCTACAAATTGGTGTGAACTTTAGTTCATATATTAATCACACATTAATTTCAACATTTTGGCCACTTTTAGGTCCTATAAAATTTGATTAAATCTAGAATCTTGTATTACAATTTTGTACTAACATAAAGTGTCAAATATTGTACTTGGTAAGGGATCATGTAAAAAAATAAGAGTGTTAAAATTGAATAATTTGGGGAGTTGTTTATACACATGCATCAACTCATAAAGTACTAATTTAATGTACTAGTCCTAGGGGCTTATATATAGGAATTTTGTAATAAAAAAACTAAGATAAAGTTCTATTTTGGGGGTATTCATCATGGATTTTAGTATTAAATTCCATCCTTCTATTATTAGGATAAATTTAAAGAACTATTTATATTGGAAACAGGGGATACGAGATCACTCCATTATGCAAGATATATTCCCCTATCTCCTAGGACATGTTCTTGAGCCAAGTGACTATGAACATAAGTGTGCATGGTTTAATAAAAATGACATGGTCTATAAATATGAAGTGTTTAATATGAAGATAGGAGTTTTGGGGCCTTCTAAATTCAATAGTGAGGTTCATTTTTCCCCAAAGTACGCCTAGAAAAATCTCATACATGAATCACCCTAGAATCTAAGAAGGGATTTGCAGATCAAGGGCTCTGATACCACGTAAAGGATAATAATGAACTATAATAACCCAAGATCACCTACAGAATAGCCTTTCATAAGAGATTGGAGAAAGAGGATAGATTTTTTGATATGGATGCAATAATATACAATTATCTATAATGGATAAATCACAGTACAAACCCCTACATTACATAATGTACATGAGAGCTTGCTTATATAAGCAAGGTTGAGAGATAGGACAAGACAAGATTGTGACAAGTGTACTAATCCTATGCTATGAGAAGCTAAAAATAAGATAAAATCACATGTGTGCTAACAACTTTTAGAAATATTCCTAGACCCCTAAATAAACTTGACATGTGAACATGTGTGAATAGAACCTGCGAGGAGAACTAGTTAGGTAAACTACTCCATTTTCACCAACAAATTATACCAAAATCTAATTAACAATTCCTTACAATTAACACATCAATAAATTCAAACATAAATAACTAGTTTTTAGAATCCTTAGGGTTTATCAATAACTAAACCTTTGGCTACTCTATTTATATCTAGACACTAAAAACCTAAGTTTATAAATTGAAAATTACATCTTATAAAATTTTATATAACCCTCCCTACTCAATAGATATTTTACAAGGTTCCAAAGTATAGTTTTGACCACCTATTTAATACACAAATATGTTTATTGATTTTAAATATTATTCTATAAGATCCCAATCTCCACATAATCACATAAATTTCAACATTAATATACATAGATCTTAATCCCTAAACACAACCACATTGATCAAAACAATAGGGTATATATGAGGTTCTAGAAGAAGTGTTACAAAGCTATATCCTCATATCTTAAATTTAAATCTTATATAAATCACAAGAAATACATTGAGTTAAGAACAATGCAAAATAAGATCACCTAAATAACATTCAATTATCAATTTTATTCATAACAATAAAATACAACTGCTACAACTAAAATCAATTTCTCACAAATATTCACCAAAACTCAAAATTGTCCAATTGATTAATCATTTGCATTCAAAGCCAACAACTTTATTTTTTTTCCTAGATACATAGTCCTTATAAATAAATAATAATTATGAAACTAAGTTTCATTGAAAATGAAGTAATAACAAGAAGATATTTTAATTGGGTACGTGGCATGGCTTCTCCTCAAGAATATCTAAAAGTGATAAGTATAGACATAATTAAAAAGTTTCTAACTTAACCTTAAACTGAGATTAACGCATGGTTAAGACACCTTGCACAAGAAGGTTCCAATGAGATTCATTAAATTATATTCAAAGCTTGGGTGACATCTCATGCACGAGAAGCATAATAGATTTATTTCCACTTAAAAAATTATATTAACTCATAGTTCTCAAAAGACATTTATGTTTATATCATTTCATTTGATATGTATCTTTGAAATACAAATTATTTAACATACAGAGTATATCTTATTCTTATAGTTACAAGTTCAATATGGATATTTAATAATTTAAGATAAACTTTTTATTTAATTGTAATATTAAGATTTCATCTTTATATTAATAAATATATTGGAATATAATCTTAGGTGTAAATTTTTATATTAATAAGCATTAAAAAAAAAATCAATCTTAGATCTTACTTAAGGATTTAATCTTATCCAAAATTGAACAATCATATAAATTGTCAAATCGTCCCCAAGACCAAAACCAATTTTGATGACATGATATAGATATATAATAAGGAAAATAATGAGTCTAATCCAATTAAAAAGATGTTACAACAATCATATTAGATAAACTATTTAAATGATAATAACACAACAAAAAAATAATTATATTAAATTACTAAAGACAATAAACAATGATAAATGTCTCCATGATAAACAAACATAATAGAAAACAATCATCACAAGCAACAACAAAAAACATGATTATTTGTCTAATAATCATGATAAATATACATAAACATTAAATGGAACTACATAAATTAATAAATAAAGACAACAAAACTAATCCATATACCATTTTCTAAGAAACATAAAGCATATCATTGCAATAATAGTTGTAAATGATGGATAGGGTATACACTATATGCTCCCTCAAATTGGTTTCATACAAGGGATATCATGATTTAGAGAAGAGAAAAAGGTGCATTTAAAATATATCATCATGTAAAGAATAATAATTATGAATAAGTATCATAATTAATGTGTGACAAGAAATCAATAAGATATAAAGATATAACAATGCAATATCATGTATAGAAGGGTGATAATATTCCTCCAATGTTACAAGCAATAAAAAGACACAAAAGAAACAATCATAAATCGATAAATCATGTAAGCACAAATAAGTTATATAAGATGTAAGTGTAGACACTTAAAAATGTCATGAATGGTATTACACACTTGAATCCGATATACTAACATCGTTTCGTCTTAAAATTCATCCTCTTTTCGCCTATTTGATTAAATAAGCCTAATTATTTAATTAAATGCATCATTTTCATCTATTGGTCTAATTAATCTAATTAGGTTAATTCCTACCCTCTCACACTAACATTTCATCAAGTTTAATTGAATAATGCAAATTATTTAATTTAAACCCCTTCCTTTATCTCCTCTCATTTAATTAAATAATCTAAATCATTTAATTAAATGTCTCTACCCCTTTTCATTAAATAAGTTAATTATTTAATGAATGTCATATTATTACTCATCTTGCACAATTAAAATTTAGTTTTAATTACTAATTACTAATCACCCCCCCAATCCACTTGCATAAGGAATATTCTAAAGGAATATTCTCCTATTTGACTCCAAAAAGTGAATGATTGTATTCAAACAAACTTTGTAACAAACTTTCAAAGTTGTTACAAAATGTGTTTGAATCATTCTCATCCATTGATGCTTTCTTTGATCCATGTGATATTTGATTTTCATCCATTGATGAGAATCCTTGATCCATGTTTCACCCTTTATTCATTATTAACCATTGATTGATCAAAACAATATGAGCCCTTGATTCTTCATTTGCTCTCCTATAAATACTTCACCATTTGGAGAGAAGTAGATCCATATTTTGATAGCAAAGTTATGTTGTTAAAATTCATACTCACTTGCATCCATATTTAGCACTTGTTAGCATTTTAGATTAATCTTCATTGATATTAGCTTAAACATCCATTAATGGCTTCTATTTTAACTTAGTTTGCATCAATTTTAGCATATGTTTGCATCCATGGCTTGCATCTTTGAACTTTGTTTCCATTTAGCATAAATTGCATCCATCTCCATCAAGAATTTTAGCATTTCGAACTCATCTTCATCATGTTAAATTAGTTTTACATCCATGTTTCATTCATATTTCATCAATTTCATCGATTTTCATCAACAAATCAATTGGAACAGCTCATATTATCCAAGGGATTGGGAAAGGGTTGCCATTCCACATCAATGCGACACCACTCCCCCAATGGAATGAGATTTGAGGTCTTATAATAGGTTTTTATTTTTCTTTCATATTGATTTCATGTTATTTTAATGGGTTCTTAATCTTTGAAGTTTTGAATATCTCATTGGGATCATTGCTTAGGGGATTCAATATAGTTTAAATTCATTTGGGTCTAGCATATTTGGTTCATACTATGACTTTGGTCACATTTTGGCACTAGAAGGAGGGAAATACTAATCGAATCTAATGAATTTATCTTTAGATTCTCGTGTTCTTGATTTTGCAGATACAACAATGCTTTTAACGGCTATTGTGACTCCATTGTAAAGTATCGCCATATAGTGATGCCTTTGCAGGAATTATAGCAACACTTAACTAAATCCAGTGATGCTTTTAAATTTAGCAACGCTTATTACTTTTTGGAACTATTGTAAATTTATAAATTGCAACGCAATTGATATAGCGACACCTTTTTTGTCACTGTTTACGGTAGAGTGACACCCTTCAATTATAGTGACACCTTTTTCAATTACAGCGGTGCCTTTGTGTTCAATGACGCTTTTTACTAGTAAACAAAAAAAAGAGTTAATTTTTGCATGTGCTTTAAGTTTTTGATTTCATATGCTCTCTAACATTCTAATAACACCTGGTTTTGTTTTGTGAGGCTAACTGGTTTTGCAGATTTGGGAAAAAACTAGGAAATTATTTACTCCAACTTGTTGGGGTCATAACTTTCTACTCAATGCTCGGAATTCAAATCTGTTTGCACCATTGGAAGGGTCTCCAATATTACTAACTTTGTCCCTAAAAAATGCCTTCTATAATATTTTTTTTAAGGACGATGCAATTTTCAACCCCAAATTCCACTCTGAAGGCCTTCGAAAATGTGATTTACTAGAACATAGAAAAAATTGAAAAATTTTAAAAATTTTGATGTTTGGTTTTTCTTAACTTTCTAGTTATTGTAAAAGTGTTTTGACACTTATGGGACAATTATAACCCATCACATGCTACTTTTATTTATGTTTTAGGACCACTAAACTTCCATTGGGCTTAATATTTACTCTCAAAGTTAGTTAAAATGGACCCAAACAACCTCATTTTGCAATATTGGCTTAAAATTGGACAAAAAACAAACATTTCTATTGGTGCTTAAAATGAATTCATTTTTCTTTATGGGATTAAAATAAATGAGTGCTTGCTTTTATTGTGTACACTTGTAGTACATAGCCACTCCCCTTGTGCTTCATTCGATCTTGGGTGAAAAGAAAAACTCAAGTGTAATTTCATGCTTTGAGTCATCCTTAAGAGAAAAATTTCTATGAGATACATCCTGCAATGGAGAACTCATAACCAAGTTTTTGAGGCACGTTTATCGGCGGGCTATATTAAAAGTTGTGAAATTGTGAGAAAGTAGCTTCAATTCGTGCCTACAACAGACTGCACCTAATCCCAAGCCTTAAGTGGAATGGGAATAGTTAAAGAGCCTTAAGTGGCCAGCAGGTGAGTGTTAGTTTCGGTGTTCTCAATTTTTTGTCATTAAGAACCTTGTTTTTAGTAGCCAACCAAGTCCAATTCTGAGATGTTCTTTAAAGTGGTGCATTGGAACTTAGATTCCAAGAAGTTACTTACCAAGTTCGACTTGTGGGTCAAGGTGTAAAGACTTAAAGAGAATTAACTCTTTTTCTTTTGTTCCTCCACAGTGTTGCATGTAAAATCATCCCTTTGAGGCATGAGATAAGCCCCCCAAGAAGATACGTACCCACTTGAACTAGGAATGTTATATTGAGCTTGTGAGTCAGTTTGACAATTGCTTGGTTCCAAAACATTTTAAATACACATCAAGATGATTCATCAAATTTCAAACCCTTTGGATTAAGTGTGGATACCTTTGAAAAGTCTTAATATTGTTGCTTGTCCCTAAGGATTTTATCTTTAGAGGCTTCTAAATATTTGGACTTATATCTAAATCCACACTTTCCAAAGTTAACATAGAGAACTATGGCCTTGGCTTCTTGATTCTCACATAATGGACTTTTGTGGAATGAAGGTTGCTTAGACATAGACATTTTTAGTTTGAAATTAATTAAGACTTTCTTGATGTGGTAATAAAGCAATCTCAATAAATCAAAGATTAAATCAAATGAACACCCCACATTGATGTATGTTCAAACATTGACTCCCCAAAACAAGCAAATTGAGACAAGGAAAGTATTGCAAAAATTGAGTCCAAGTTCTATTTTATCAAATCATTGAGTTCTTAAAAGTTTTATCACTTTAGAGGTATAGGATGTTTCTCACCATCTTGATCTTGTAAAACAAAGGTCCCTTTTAGGTTAACACATTTTGGGTCAAACATTTCATCCATCTTCATCACATTTTACATCTCACATCATAAATAACTTTAGAAACTTTTGGACACTTTAACTTTTTAGACTTAGAAAATTATCAAACCAATCCCCTAACTTATCTACTTTGTGTGTGAAATGGATCCTTTTCCATACACTTGGTTGAGTTAGTCATCACATTTTTTGAACTAGTTTATCTTAAAGGTTACAAGTCTACCTTAAATATTTACAAAGTTTAGTGAACACTTTTATCAAAGACATCAAAACATAAAACCTTTTTGTCTAAAGTGTTGTCCAAAAGTTTAGAAAGTTCATCCCCCATATCATTCACCCTTTTCATCATCCTCTCACATCATTGATCCAAAACAACTTAGAGGGTCCCTTTTATCTAAATTTGAGTAAACTAAAGAGTTTCAATACTATAAATATCAACACACTTCTCTCATAGTTGACCCACAATTTATGGTTACCACAAGGCCACAACACAAGAGAAACATGGAACAAAACAAAACCACATCTTCCACAAGTGATACTATCCCACAAGACTTCAATCCAAGAATCCATTCTACCTCCTCACAACAACCACAAAATCCATTAGAAAAATGGTATGAGGTAGAAGATGTCACAAACAACCCACTTGATCTCACTAAGGAAGAACTCCTTGATTATAAACAAGATCGTCAAACCTTAGGAAATGTTCCTTCAAATCCTCAAACTTCCATCACACAACCCTTGGCACAAGGTTTGACTCAATCTATCATTCAATCATGTTCATTAAACGTACCAAGTACCCCCTTAACATCTAGTCTTGCAACTAGACTAGGAACCAACCTTGGTCTCACTTCATGTCTAGGAACAAATACAACTTTGAGTATTCACAACACTACCATTCCCTTAAACACCACCATTCCACTTGAAATCTTATACATCCACACGTACCACTTACATTCCATAACATCACAATGACCTCAAAATTTCTAGTGCAACCATATTCATCCATCACCACGAGTACCACAAGTGTGCTTAACATTAGACAAGGTAATGCGAACCAAGTGCCTCAAATAGACAAACAAGGGAAAGTCAACACCCTCACACAAAATCAACCCTTAACACAACAAGGGACATCTTCATCCAACTACCCAATTGGCTCATCAAACCCATTGGTTTCATAAAACACATCAACCCCATCTATCATCAATCCAAATCAGAGCAACACATTGAGCACAAATCCTATCAACCAATGTAATACCTTGGACCCCAATCAAACACAACGAGGGAACCCTCCACAAATCAATCGAGGGAACCCTCCCAATCTATTGACCCAAGGTCAATATGTGCCATTGATATCACAACACCAAATGGCACCCCTATCACAACCATTAGTCCCCCAAGCCATGCAAAATTAAATGGGACCCCAAAATTACATTCCTCCACCCCCATCGACAATTCTACAAGGAATGTTAGCACAAAGCTACCCCCAAGATTTCATCCCACAACAATCACCCCACAATCAAATCAACCCACAACCCACTCACACCATGGTCACTCAAAACCCATCTCATGTACCCCAAAATCAAAATGTTTTTACCCCAACATTACAACAACAACAAGCTCATACTCTAGTTTTTCAACAAGAAAAAGACACCTACCAACAAGCTCAAGCGCAATCCTTGCAATAGCAGAAAGCTCAACAATAAGCATCGCTTGTACACCAACAACAACAAGCCCAAAAAATTTTTTTGCTCGTACACCATCAACAATAGTCCCAACAACAAGCGTTGCTCGCACACTAACAACAACAAGCCCAAAAACAAGCATTGCTCATGCAACAATAACAACAAGTGTTGCTAGCACAAAAATACACCCAACAACAACAACCAATGCTTATACAACAAGAACAAGGTTTGTATTATAATCCCTAACAAAACATCATGAATCCAACATCATAAGGAGCATATATACCTCCAACCCTACCACCATCACCTTCACAATATCAAAATCCACCCTACACACCATATAACACCCCATCGTATCAAAATCCCACTTACACTTCATCCACCATTCCACAATATACCACATATGTTCCTCCACCAAATCTGCAAGACAATGTGTCATCGCAACTTAAGGAACTCACACAACAGATCCAAGACATTCAAATGGCAAAAAAAAAGAAGCCACATTCACAACAAAACTTATGTACATACCCATTTGATAGAAACATTGCAATGGTACCTTTCCCACCTATTTTTGAGGTCCCTAAGTTTGATAAATATGAAGGGGGGGAAATCCTATGAATCACATCAAATAATTACGTTTCATGTGTATGGAGGTTTCCTATAATGATTCCTACTTGATGTGCCTCTTCCCACACAATTTGGCAAGCCCAACAATCAATTTGTTTTCACAGTTACCTCCAAGGATTAAGAACTTTCAAGAAATCATTGATAGGTTCATAAACCATTTCTCCTTCAATCTTGACATGGATGTAAGATTAGAAGAGTTGTACACTCTCAATAAAAACAAAGGAGAATCCTTCGCTAATTTTCTACAAAGGTGGAGGCAAAGAGCTAGTAAGAGCAAGTGGCCCATTCCTGAAAAGCAACAAGTGGGGATTATCATAGCAAATGTTGATCCAGAGTTATCCTTTTAGTTAAAGATGCAATGTATCACATCTTATGACAAGCTTATCCCTAGGGCCCTCAACATTGAGAGAGCCCTAATCACACAAGGGAGCACACAAGTGTATAATGACAGCCGCCCATCCACTAGTTCTAACGATAAGCCCCACTTTTGGGCCAAGAAAAAGAATGTTACTAGTGATGGTGTTGTTGATGCAAAGGTGGTCTTAATTGATCCTAGGCAAGAAAACACCCAAACCATGAACACACAACAACCATCCAATCAACCAACAATTAATGTTGCAAACACTCAACATGGACCACAAAGAACAAATAGTGCTCCTAAGTGACAATTCACTCCCTTAGGGTAACCTATGGAGGATGTGTTGAGGAAGTTGATATAGTCTAACCTTATCATACTCCCAGATTTCTCAAACTATCAAGCACCACAGTCAAAACCTCCTAGCTATAGAGATTATCATCTTTGTGAATTTCACCGATACAAAGGTCATAACACACAAAATTGTTTTAGACTCGAACATCTAATACAAGATCTTATTGATAAAGGAGACATTGATGTTGATCAAAAATCTAGGAATGAAAATCTAAAAAATTACACAAACCCTATGCCTAATCATGGAAAAACAAAAGATTTAGGAAAGGCATCAACTTCAAACAACGTAAACCATACCCACGATACCACGGTGGGACATATTTGTGTTATTCATTCATCACAACATGAGGAATCAAACACATATCAAGATACTATTTTAAAACAAATTCCAAACCCATCTACATTATCTAGCAATATTTCATACCATAATGGCATCAAGTATATCATATTCCAATATCACCCCCACATATGACTTCATGATTGGAAATGTTGAAGAAGTTCCAAATGAGCAAGAAATATCACTTATTGCACCCATACCCATAAACTATTGCGAAGATTATTTTACCGATGATATATCACCCACCCAAGGATCATGTCAAGAAGAGGCTCTTGAGGATAATGAAAGTTTCCTCTGAATAAAGTCAAGATCAAGAACCCCTATCCTCATAGTTTCACCAAGAGCTGAGGGACATCTTCCAAACCATTTTAAACTCCATTTGTATGTCCCCGATATCACCCCTGAGATGTTTATTTTTGATGGACATATAGATGTTCTTCATCCAAAACAAGAATCTCCCACTCTTGATATTCCTACACAAGACCAAGCAGTAGTCAAGATTCTTGATTCTTATAGTGATTGTGCATCATCAACATCTTTTGAATCAGCACCAACATCTTTTGAAGCAATATCAACAGATAACAATGTCATAGAATCAAAGAAAATAGTTCATATTCCTAAACAATAGGAACCCATAGCAATATCATGTGTTCATGACAACTCATATTTAGTGGCTATGGATCAGAGGATACATTATTAGGGCAAAGGATTAGGTATTGTTAATACCTTCACAATTTTGGGGGCAATCTTTTCTAATGCAAACATCAACATATGAGGCACAAAGGATCCTAATGATGAAAATATTGTCAACACTACAACTAGTAGTATCATGAATCATCACCCACCCATCATATCATACACAAATTGGGACCAATGAAAAAGGAAAAATTATTATCAAAGCAAGGAGAAGATCATCAAATAAAAGGAATCCATAAAGTAAAAAGGACACATCAAATACAAATGGATACCAAAGAAAAAAAAGAAAAGCATCCCTCCAAAACTCCATTAGTCAAAGAAACTATGCGGAAAAATAAAAAAGAGAAATGTATCCATCAAGTGTCCTCACATACAAAAGCAAGATTCTCAAGCAAGGAATGAAGTATATCCAGTGGTTGGTCCTAATTCCATGAAAACCTCCATTCCCACCCATCATCGCTCATATTACCAAGTTTGGAGAGTCAAAGGTTCCAAACCATCGACCAATCCATCTCATATTCCTTCATGCATAACACTGTGCACTCCATTCATGATATCCAATTCTCAAATTGATTGTGTGTTGGTAGCTACCATTCATCATGAGGATTCTGAAGGCACTTTATCATGATGTGCGCACGTAGACAAGGTTAATTCCAGTATCGATAAGGTAGATCAAAGTTCTTCAAAATTGCATTCAAGTGCTCATACCCTATCAAAGCAACTTCTTCAAGTAGGATATCGTTGTCATGTTATGACAATGGCCACTACATCAATACCACTAGGTGGTTCAACATGAGGGTAAAACTTTCAAAAAATCAAAATGTGAATGGTGGATCTAGACCTACACAAACATGAACAACCAACACAATATTAGTCCATTATGCAAATTAAAACCATCATTCCCCATAAGATTCATTTGAAACATGAAGAATAAGAAATAAAGTAAAGAACACAAATGAAAGCAAACTAAATCTTATTCAAATGCTCAAACTCTCAATCCCATGGGGGAATTGGTGCTATTTTGATATGGAAAATAGCCCTTTCCCAATTCCTTGCAAGCTTGAAGATGATCAATGGTGAAGACTGATGCTCCTTGATAAAATTTGACCATAACCTAGCTAAGATGGATGAAAGCTATGAAAACTTGATGAAAATGGATGAATTTGCATAAAATCTATTCATAATGAATCTGCATCTAGTTGTGGATCCAAAATTAGTAAAAGAGCTCTCCATTTATAGGAAAGAAGGATGGAGGAATGAGAAAAAAGGATGAATGTGGGACTAAACATAAGCCAATGGCATTGTGCCACTTGTCAGCATGCTAGTGGAAGGAGGTGGAGCACATTTTGATGAATGTGCAAATAAATGCTATTAGGTGGATATTTGAAATTTGAAAGATAGCTTGTGGAGGGAGATGTGGAAAAGGAGTTATAGCCACTTGGCTCAAGAAAAAGGACTTGTAAGAGAAATAAATGCCATGTTGGAGGACAAGAACTTTGGGAGGGAGATTTCAAAATGAGGGAATATTCCAACTTGATGCCTTTTTGAATGAAAATAAGAGAATTTATAAATCAATTAAATTGATTTACTTGCACAAGATGCAAAATCTAGAGGATTTGATGGATTAGAGTTAGAGTTAATTAGTATTTAATTAACTTAGATGGAGATTAGTTGATTTGACAATTTGACTTAGATTTTTGGATTTAAATAAATCAAAATAAGAGGAATATGAATATTAGATTTAATTAAATAAAGTTTGATTTATTTAATTAAAGAGGAATGGTGTTAGACTTAAATCAAATAAAGATTAGTTTATTTAATTTAAAGGAGATGAAATATGATTTAATCAAATAAAGCGATTTATTTAATCAAAAGAGGAACATTAGGATTAATTAAATAAAATTATTCATTTAATTAATAGAAGATAATGATTTAATCAAATAAAGTGGATTTATTTAATTAAAAGATGAAATATGATGAATTTAATCAAATAAAAATTATTTGATTAAATAGTTAAATAGAGAGATGGTTTAGGCAGAATTGGTGTTAGTAAATCAAGATCAAGTGCACGAGATCAATCAGTATAATTTACATGTAGATACATTTTTCACCTCTTTGAAGCAATGTACCTACTCTGTTGGTTCAAAGAATAACCTTGCTGAGATCAAAATTCAAAAAAAAAATATATTTTTTTAGATGCCCCAACGGAAAGAAGTATACTGGTACACTGCCCCCTTGAGAGATCGAGCGAAAAGTTCAATTTGAGGGTTGATCTCACGACAAAAAAGGTTCAAGATCAGTTCAGCTCAAATGTTTGATGTAGACAAATTTGATGATGTAGACAGTTCATCAGCCATGGGTAGCCTCATGCATATTTTGATATATCACACAGATCTGATACTTGGATAGAAATGTTAGTAAAGATAGAAGAATAAGAAGAAATGAGATGATGACAAGAGGATCCAACAAGTCCATGATCTACGAGACTTTATTAGAGATGAGGATGATGATTTTCTTATCAGGAATAAGGATTTTAAAAGGGCTTACTTATCTTATGTTTGATAACACACGTAGGCACGATGCATCAAGGTATAAAGAAATAGGGTGGCATTGCACCTAGTGTGATGGACTTTGACTTGACAATCACATAGAAGTACTCCTGTTCACACCTGACATACGAAACCTTATTTAAAATGTAGTTCAGATATTTGAAATATCTCAAACTAAGACATAGACAAGCAAGCCTTCCTATGTGGTCAACAAGACACCCAAGACACCCTCCCTACAAACCAAACAAAGTAGGAATGACCAAGGTTATATTACAAGAATATCCAACAAGCACAATAGATAAAAGATAATGATCTTTGTCCCTTTCCTTTCTCTCTAAATCCCTTTGTTTGGACATCATCGAGAGGTCATTGGAACGAGCGCAATAAGATAAGTCAAAAGACAAAGATCAAGTAAACAAACAAGCTAATGTTCTTCATACTGCTAGCCTAGACTAAACAATGGTGATGTCTGATGTTGATGTCCATTGTACGAAGGATGCATCCTAGTACATGATGTTATTAGATGATTTGGGACAAACTAGATGATGAGCTATTAATACCAAGAATTGACCAACTTGTTTACTTACTGACCTAGACTTGAAACACTAACATTTGAGTTTTCACTTTTGAACTGCTAGACTTGTTTCTAACTGTTTCAGCAAAGGTTGAGGATGACGATGATTTATTATGAGTGGATGTTTATTTCAGTTGAAAGCAAGATGGGGATGGATTTTTTCAAATATTTGGATGTTTTTGGTGTTTTGAAATGTTTTGAGGTTGTTTTTGGTATTTTTGAGATTTTGCAACTATTTTGATTTTCCAATTTTCTAATATTTTGGGGTTTTTCGAGATTTTGACCAAGAGAATAACCTAAAGACCTCTCCTAGGGGCCTTGGGGACTGATCAAAAAATTAGCTTTGCCTATGTTATACACGCAGATACCACGTAGTTCAACTGACATAGACTCGATTATTGATGAGATATGAACAAATGGATTGTCAGTTTATTATGATGGACTCCTAGAGGACTGACCTAAGTGTCTCGGGGGCCCATTAATAATGGCCTTGCCTATGTTTAAGCTTAGAGACGACGTAGTTTGGATACCATGTTTTTGACGTTTTCTGACTTTTTGACCTGTTTTGGGATTTTGATATGTTATGGATGTTTTTAGATTTTTGCATTATTTTGATGATATGGATATGTGTGATGATATTAGTGCTCTATTTTTGGGATTTTGTTGAAAACCAAGCTAAGGTTGATTGATCAGATTGATGGATTGATGATGATAACATTGTTGAAGATACACAACAATGCAAGGATAGTGTTAAGCAACACAAGGATTAGGATGGATATCCCAAGATGATGAGGGATTGATTGGATTTGATTGATGGATTGATGATGATAACATTGTTGAGGATACACAATAATACAAGGATAGTGTTAAGCAACACAAGGATTGAGATGATGATGGATTGATTGGATTTGATTGATTAGGATTTTGAAGCTTGATTTGGAACAAAATTTGTTTGAATGATTTGATGTGACGTTGAAGTGTAAATTAGATGCGACTGATATTGATCATTTGGATCGATGTTCGATGAAAGATGAGCTTGATAAGGAATGTATTCTTGTCAAAATATGCCATGGGCTAGTGATTTGGATTCTTGCTCACAAGTGGTTTGACCAATTTGATTTTATGTTTGCCAATGTCTGGATCACCACATAAGTTGGAAGATATAGATCAAGATTTATTCCTGAAGCAAGATGTAAATATCTTCCCCCAGTGTCTAGCAATGTATGTAATGTCATGGATGTATGCTTGGATAGGTGTGTGGATAGATGGATATGGTAAGCACACAAAGGATTCCAAATATTATATTTTTAAAAGATAAGGTTTTCAAACAGAGGATGCTCATTTGGATAATGCTTCATGGCTCAGATGATGTTGGGTAGGATAGGATCAATGAAAATGACTCATTTCAAGATGTTTACCATAAGCAAGTGTAAAGTGTACACCAAAGTTTTATCAAGATCAATATAATTTGGTAGATGGATGCAGATAGATGAAAATAGATTAGATAAAGGGTTCATGGATGAATGGATTTATTATGGATGAGATGGATGGAATGTTAGATTTATTATGGATGGGATGAGATGCTTCCACCTGAACTAGCACACACAAATGATCAATTCTACACATGACGCATGTTTTCCAGGTTTTCATCATGATACTTGTCCAAAGCGCCACCATAGTGGTTTTCACTAGAGGACAATTTTTATCTTTACTATTTTCATGATTTTTTTTATTTTTTTGTATTTCTCTGTGAAAGATTTTTAAGCTCATGCTGAATCACCTAGTGGTGTTGATGTAGATGCTTCTGTCATAATGTGCCATCAATATCCTGCCTGAAGAAGTTGTTTTACCAAGATACGTGCACTTGAATACAAATTTTGAGATTCCTGATCTGCTTTGTTGATTCCAAAGTTAACTTTGTCTTTATGCGCACATCGCAATAAAGTGCCTTCTAAATCCTTATAATGAAGGGTTGCTGCCAATACATGGTCAATGTGAGAATTGGATACCATGCATGGAGGCGTTGATGGAGTGTGTTTAGGAATAAAAGATGGATTGGTTGATAGTTTGGAACCTTTGACTCTCCAAACTTGGGAAGATGAGCAATGATGGGTGGATACGAAAGTGTGCATGGAAATAGGACCAACTGCTTGATATACTTTGTACGTCACTTGAGAAGCCTTATTTTTCCTTTGTGGACATCTTTGATGGATAATTTTCCCTTTTTTATTTTGTCCCATAGTTTCTTTGACTGGTGGAGTTTGATAGGGATAATCTTTCTTTATATTTTTTGGTATCCACTTGTATTTGATTTGTCCATTATGCTTCCCAACTTATTTTTCTTAGATAATTTTTGTTGTACTTTGATTCAAATCTTTCTTTTGATGTTGGTCCCAATTCGTGGATGGGGTGGTGGGTGGATGAAGATTCATGACATGGTTGTTTGTAGTATTGGAATTGGTTTCATCATAAGGATTCTTTGTGCTCCCTATGTTGGCATTTGCTTGAGACATATTTGCCCCTAGTATGGTGGTAGTAGCACCTTTGTTCTTTGAGTCTGCCTATTTTGAGATGTCTTGTTCAGTAAGCATTTTCTGATAAATGACCACTGCAGATGATGTTATTTCAATTTTTTGCTTTGTTGACTTTGGAATATCATGTTCTGTCTAATTTGCTTCCTTGAGTAGATAATGATGGATATCTTTATACATGATGTCCTCAGTCTGAATTTGGGATATATCTAATCCCGATGTTGACAATTCAGTTTGATTGTAGGAATCAATAACCTACTCTTTTGTGTAATAATGTTAGGAGTAAAGGAATCTTGTTCTGAATGAAGATCATCTACGTGTCCATCCAAAGAAAGCATCCCATGGGTAGATGGAGGAGTATGTGCTATGTGGATGTGATCATCTTGTATAGATAGGAGATTGTTCATTAGATCATTGTAGTATCTTGGAGATACAAATTTGTGATCTCGAATGATTTTGGAATTGCTTTTCACATGCTTTGGATCAAGTTCTTGACATGGGTAAATTTCAAAGGATGGATTGCTTACAAAGGGTTCTTGGATATCTTCATTAGGCATAGGAATTGGCTCAATATCCTCTTGATCTTTGAGTGGACTTGGATCAAATGTTGAGTTGAGGATCCCTTTAGTATCTGTAACCATGAGGCCAAAGGATGTCAATATGTCTTGGAAAGGACCATTGCTAGACTTTGGTGAAAGATGTTGATCATTATTTGGAATAAATTCTTGAGATATGTCCTCTAACTCATTAAGTTATGTAGAGACATTTTCAACATGATCATTGGTTGATGGATCGTGGATTATGTCAATAGGATCAAATAATTCTAACACTCCTTGAAATAGATCGTTGTCGAATATTGTTGAGGAGTTTTGATTATGACTAAAAAGTGACTTTTGATGTATGTTGAGTTGATCTTCGGATGAGGTGGAAACATCTTCAAGGTGCTCATTGACGGATAGATCTTGATCACTATTTTCAACAATTGTGGAGGAGAGATTGTCATTGCTATCGCTAATGGTTGAATCCTGATCATTGTCCCCAATAGTTATTATTTTTTTATCAATAAGGTCTTGGATGATATTTTTGAGTTGAATACAATTTGATGTTGTGTGTCCCTTTATTTTGTGAAAATCACAAAGGTGCTTCTCGTTATACCCTAGAGGTTTAACTTTAGGCTCTTGATAAATGATAATTTTCATAAAAGGGGATCTTGATGATATTTTCTTTTACCAATTGTTGCATGACTGATTCGATTGGTTCCCCAAGTGGTGTGTATTTTTGTTTGTTGCCTTGTGAGATTTGTTCTTTAAATTCACCTTATGGTGATTGATTTTGGAGATGTGGTGATTGATCTTTGAGATGTGGTGATTGGGTTTGTTGTTGATGTTGTTGATATCGATATCCAACCTCTTGACATTGGAGATATTGTTCTTGATGCAGTTGTGGATACAACTCAATGCTTTGATGACATGGTTTAACCAATGGAAGAGTGTATTGATTTTGGGGTGGAGATGTCTCTTGGCGCAATGAACCAACTATTTTGGTAAGTGTAGCAATTTGATCTTGCAAAATTTGATCTTGACACCCTTGATATAGCTGATTTGGTTTTTGTTCAAGCAGATTTGGAATGTATACTTGTGGTGTTTGTATGGGATCATGGACAAACTAATTTTGGATAGGTTGAAATTGAACATTGTTGTGGTTGGGAATCATATTACCTTGATTTAGGTAACTTTGATTTTGCATGGTGTTACCTTGACTTGGATCAATACATGGAGTCGTTAACATATTGTTTGGACTTTGAACAACATTTGTATGATTCACAAACATATCTATCCCAAAGTTTACCAAGTGTGGATTCTAAATGTTCATGTTTGGTAAAGTTGTACTTGGTATATTCACATTTGGCATGTATGGATTTGGTGGGATAATGTTGTTTTGTTGAAGACTCATGCATTGATTTTTTGTTTGATAGATTTGTAGGTTTGGAATTTGATTTAAATCTACCATAGGGAAAGGTGTTCCAAATTTTAGATTGGGCATACTCACATTTGTTGTATAATTGAGGTTTGTAGGAGATAATTATCCCATCTATGGATTGTATAAATGTGAGTTTTGATAGTCAATTGGAATTGTAAGGCTTTGATAGTTTAGTTGATTTAGATTATTCATGATGTATGAATCAAGTTTGTATTCCATGTTCTTCTTGTGTTTTGACCTTGTTGCGAAAGTAAACCTCTAAGGTGTTTAGGAAAAATGATGAGATGAAGGATGAAAGGGGTGAATGATATGGGTGTTAAAATTTTAGGAACCTTGGAGGGATACTATACTTTAGGACTTTTGGATTTGATTTGGATTCGATTTGGATAATGGACTTATAAACCCCAAGATATTGGATGTTATCTTGGAATAAACTTGTCCACAAGGTGATAATTTAACTAAAAGTATGAAGAAGGATTCATCTACACACACTTAGTCAAACAAGATGATTTTGATTTAAAAGATTTGCCAAAAGTCTAGTATGAAGGATTTTTCCAAGATTTCTAAGAGTTGTTTATGGGATGGGATTTGATTGATGTTTGAGATGGATGAAATGATTGGTTGTTTTGATTCTAAATGAACCTAAGAGAGACTTGTTTACAAGACCAAAGTTTTGAAGAACATGCTTTTCCCTAAGAGTACTTCAAACCAAAAGACCAATGTTTGCATGGAAAACCATATGACCAAAAGATAGACAAACACATGTGTGGGTTCAATTTGTCTTTTATATTTTCTTAATGAGTCCTTTTTACCACAAACACTTTCTTGCTTAGTTTTTCAAACTGAATGTCTAATGTCCTGATTTATTTTCATCCCACAGGGTCTATTATGTGGAAATCAATAGAATTAAAAGCATAGTTCCCTAATGTTGACTTTAGTGAGAGCAAATTGAGATATAAATCCAAATACTTAGAAGCCTCTAAGGATAAATCCCTAGGGACAAGTAGTAATACTTGGATTTTTCAAAGGTATTTGCTCCTCTAAAGGGTTTGAAATTTGATGACCATTGTTGAATGTTGTTTTCCAATGTTTCAAATCCAAGCAAAGTGTTTTGATTCCAAAATGATGTACAACCCTAGGATAGAAAGAGACAATATTTGTTGAATCCCCACTTAGATAAACTAGTTGCACTTATTCAAAGTGGATGACTAGAAGCTTGACCACACTAGCTCCCCTCCATGACACACACTTTTTGGGTCAGCCAAGCTTCAGTTCTCATGAATCTCCCATGATGAAATTTTCATCTCTACAAAGAATCACAAAAAAGTGGGGTGGCTCCAGAGGTCCGACCTCTTGCACCAACAAATAGAAAGGGATTTTTGGATTCTACACAATTTGGCTTTTAGTATGGGTTATTCGTTCAACAAAGATTACATATACAACAAGTGGTCATTACTTCCCAACTTGTCGGTATAACCTCTTGTGATACTTGAAATTTCCTCAAGTATCTGTATTTATATATCGAGTGGAAGTAGCTTGGCTTTAGCTTATTCCCAGTTTGGGTCGTCCCCTTGGGGTGAGTACTTTTTCCCACCAAGGCAGGCCCTCTAGAGGTAAAAAAAAATGAGCAAACACATCTGTAGTTCAATCAATCCTTGTTTGCGGAAACAAAGAGAGAACACACGCGATATACTCAACTCACACTAGCAAGATTTTGTTCAATTTTAAAGAACCCAAATTGAAGTGTGGAGGCAATCTTTTATACAACTTAATATCATCAAAATACTTTTGATTCTCAAGATCGTCGTGAAGCACAAGAGAAGTGCATACGCCTTTTAAATGACATTAACTTGTAAAAAAGATTGCAAAACACAAAAAAATATGTTTATTTTAACTTCAAAAGCAATAATGGATTCTTTTTATAGCACCAAGATGAAGTGTTAAGTTTGCTTGTTCAATTTTTAAATCCAAAACCAACTTTAGTAAGTTCCTAAGGTTATTTTTAACCCTTTGATAGTTCCTTTTAAAAACCAAAAGAAATTTATTTGAGTCCTAAAACTTGAAGATAAAAAAACCTTAAGAATGGGATTATAATTGCTCCCAAAGTGTTTAAAAACACTTGTTACAGTCATGTGATAATACTTTTTCTTTCACTTCCATGCTCCATGATCCTTTAAAACCTACAATCCAAGCTCCAAATGTTAGATGGAATTAAGAAATAAGAAGATATGAGGGTTAGATAAATGATTAAGCATAAAAACCCTAAAATTTAGACCAAGTTTCATTGTGATTTGACATTAGGTGAAAATTTGAAAATTTTAACTCTATCAAAGTTGAGAAACACCTACACCATTGGATAGCTTATGAAATTCTACTCCTTTTAAAAAGAAAAGCTCTGAAAAAGACCAAAATATGACCAAGATACGACCATTTTAAGATTGAGTGAAAAAGCAAGAAAGCAAAGGCATCAACATTTGAAACATAGAGGTAGGGGCGCTATTTGAGTGCAAACAATGATGCTAGAACAATAGTGGCACTGTTTAAGGATTTGAGTGGCGCTCTAGTGAAACAAGCATCGCTCTGTGGAAAAACAGAGACCGCATATGTGTCACTATTTCCTCTAGTGGCATTGTTTGACCTGGAAAGACAAAAAATAGAAAAAATGATAGAAACAACCAAAAAAATGTGTTAATTTTGAGATTTATGCCCTCCCTCTAGCACCAAAATGTGTGGTGGATCTAAACCTACACAACACGAACCAACACAATATTAGTCCATTATGCAAATCAAAACCATCATTCCCCATAAGATTCATTTGAAACATGAAGAACAAGAAATAAAGTAAAGAACACAAATGAAAGCAAACTAAATCTTATTCAAATGCTCAAACTCTCAATCCCATGGGGGAATTGGTGCTATTTTGATGTGGAAAATAGCCCTTTCCCAATTCCTTGCAAGCTTGATGATGATCAATGGTGAAGATTGATGCTCCTTGATGGAATTTAACCATAACCCAGCTAAGATGGATGAAAGCTATGAAAACTTGATGAAAATGGATGAATTTGCATAAAATCTATTGATAATGACTTTGCATCAAGTTGTGGATCCAAAATTAGTAAAAGAGCTCTCCATTTATAGGAAAGAAGGATGGAGTAATGAGTAAAAAGGATGAATGTGGGACTAAACATAAGCCAATGGCATTGTGCCACTTGTCAACATGCTAGTGGAAGGAGGTGGAGCACATTTTGATGAATGTGCAAATAAATGCTATTAGGTGGATATTTGAAATTTGAAAGATAGCTTGTGGAGGGAGATGTGGAAGAGGAGTTAATGCCACTTGGCTCAAGAAAAAGGACTTGTAAGAGAAATAAATGTCATGTTGGAGAACAAGACCATTGGGAGGGAGATTTCAAAATGAGGGAATATTCCAACTTGATGCCTTTTTGAATGAAAATAAGAGAACTTATAAATCAATTAAATTGATTTACTTGCACAAGTTGCAAAATCTAGAGGATTTGATGGATTAAAGTTAGAGTTAATTAGGATTTAATTAACTTAGATGGAGATTAGTTGATTTGACAATTTGACTTAGATTTTTGGATTTAAATAAATCAAAATGAGAGGAATATGAATATTAGATTTAATTAAATAAAGTTTGATTTATTTAATTAAAGAGGAATGATGTTAGACTTAAATCAAATAAAGATTAGTTTATTTAATTTAAAGGAGATGAAATATGATTTAATCAAATAAAGAGATTTATTTTATCAAAAGAGGAACATTAGGATTAATTAAATAAAATGATTTATTTAATTAATAGAAGATAATGATTTAATCAAATAAAGTGGATTTATTTAATTAAAAGATGAAATATGATTAATTTAATCAAATAAAGATTATTTGATTAAATAGTTAAATAGAGAGATGGTTTAGGCAGAATTGGTGTTAGTAAATCAGGATCAGGTGCACGAGATCAATCAGTATAATTTATGTGTCTACACAAAAAAATAAAAAAAATCAAGAAAATAGTAAAAATAAAAATCATCCTCCAGTGAAAACCACTAAGGTGGCACTTTGGGCATGTACTATGATGAAAACTTGGAAAAGAGGCGTCATGAGTAGAATTGAGCATCTATATGATCCTTCTCAGATGGAAGCATCTCATCCTTGTCATGATAAATCCAATGTTCCCTCCATCCATCCAATCCAAATTTATCTAGATATTCCTGTTTATCCTGATCTTGACAAGGATTCGACATATACTTCAACTTTACTCATGGAAAATTTTTGACAGGCTCTTTACCATTTTATCTCATGAAGTCCCATAGCCCATAGCCCATATCTAGCATGATAAAACTCTGTTGAACTCTTCACATATACATTACCTATCTTGGTTTGTCCATTGCACTATGAAACATTGCTAAACACTGGGGTAGGTTATTGCACTCTTGTTTTCAAATAACTCTTTATCCATGTCTTGTATCTCATAACGTGACATCAACATCATGATCTAGGTATTATTTATCTCAAAATCATCAAAAATCCAAAGACAGTTGCAAAATCAAAAATCCAAAAACATCAAAATCTTGTATAGTCAAAAATCCAAAAATACTTGCAAAATCAGAAAATCCAAAAACATCAAAATCTTGTATAGCCAAAAATCCAAAAACATTCAAAAAATTGTAAAGTCAAAAATCCAAAACATCCAAAACACATCAAAATCCATAAACAGGTCAAAATATTGAAAATCCAAAAACAGAACCACATTGAACTACGTTGTCTTTGAGCTTGAACGTAGGAAAGGCTCATCATTGATGTGCCCCTGAGACACTTTAGGTTAGGATTCCATCATAATAAACTGACAATCCATCAATTTTTCATATCTCATCAATAATAGGTCATAGTCATTTGAACTACGTAGTCTTTGCGTGTATAACGTAGGCAAGGAAAATATTTGATGTGCCCCTGAGGCCCTAGGTCAGTCCCTCTTAGGTCTTAGTCAAAACTCAGAAAACCCCAAAACATTTGAAAACTCAAAAAACATTAAAACATTAAAAATCTTAAAAACTCAAAACATTGGAAAATCCTAAATAGCCTCAAATAATAGAAAACCTAAACATTCACATATACCCAAAAATATCCAAAAACAGCCTCAAAACATTGCAAAACACCAAAAACATTAAAATATTCCAAAAAAATCCAAAACCACCCATCCCATTTCGCGTGCACCCACAATACACTTCCATCAATAATAAATCGATCATCACACTCACCCTTTGGTAACACAAACAAAAAACAAGTACAACAATCATCAAAAGTAGAACCTTTATACGCAATAATCAAACTCTTGATCATCATCAAAAATGTCAATCAAACTTTATATCAACAACCTATCAATCCACCAACATCTGATAACATGTCCTGGGATACATCCTTCCTACAATGGACATTATCATTGGCAATCACTTTGGATATTTGTCCTAAACAAAATACACCTTTTGGCAAGAGATATAGATAACATTGAAAAAAAAAATTATCTTGTCTTATGATTTATCTTGTTGACCCATTCCAAGGACCTCTCGATGATGTCTATCAAAACGATTTAGAGAGAAAGGAATGGGGAATCGATCATTATCTTTTGTTTGTTATGCTTGTGGGATATTCTTGTAAAATAATATTGGCGCATACTTGCTTAGTTGTGTGTAGGGAGGTCATTTTGAATAGATTGTTGACTACTGTGTATGCTTTCATTTGAAATATTCTAAAATTCTAAACTACATTCCAATGAGGTGTCTTTATTTCAAGGTGCGAACAAGGATTATCCTATTTGTTTGCAGAGTCAAATTCGATCACACTAGATACAACACCATCCCAGTTATCAATACCTTGATGCATCGTGTCTATGTGTTATAAAAAAATAAGGAATGATAAAGAGTCCCAATCCTAGAAATGAGAAATTCATCATTTTCATCACCATATGTAATAAATTCTTGAATGATCATAGGCTTGTTGGACTTTTGAATCAATATTGAAATCAATGGTTAATCCATCCATCTTATTCTTCTTATTCTTCTATCCTTACTAATATTTTTATCCAAGTATCAAATTTGTGTGATATATCCAAATAACATGAGGCTACCCATGGTCTGTGACTATCTATACATAATTAAATCTTTCTACATCAAACATCTGAGCTTTCTAGTCCTCTTTGAGCTGAACTGATCTTGCATCCTTGTCACGATCTCAAACCGAAATTCCAAATTTCCACCTAATCTCTCGAGGGGGTAGGGTACCAACTTAATTCCTTCCACTAAGGAAATAGTGAGGCATCTGGAAAAAAAAAATTGAATTTTTGATCTAAGCAACAACATTAAATCCAAAAAGCGTCAGTCTTTGAACAAATGTAACAGGTATCTTGCTTCAAAGAGGGGAAAAATGTAGAGACTTAAAAATGTCCTGAATGGTATTACACACTTGAATCTGATATACTAACATATTTTTGTCTTAAAATTCATCCTCTTTTTACCTGTTTGATTAAATTATCCTAATTATTTAATTAACTATACAATTTTCATCTATTGATATAATTAATAATTAGGTTAATTCCTACCCTCTCACACTAACATTTCATCTATTTTAATTGAATAATGCAAATTATTTAATTTAAACCCCTTCCTTTATCTCCTCTCATTTAATTAAATAATCTAAATCATTTAATTAAATGTCACTACCCCTTTTCATTAAATAAGTTAATTATTTAATGGATATCATATTATTCCTCATCTTGCACAGTTAAAATTTAGTTTTAATTACTAATTAATAATTTTCCTCCCCCATCCACTTGCATAGGGAATATTCCAAAGGAATATTCTCCTATTTGACTCCAAAAAGTGAATGATTTTTTTCAAACAATTTTTTTAACAAACTTTTAAAGTTGTCACAAAGTGTGTTTGTTTGAATCATTCTCATCCATTAATGATTTCTTTGATCTGTGTGATCTTTGATTCTCATCCATTGATGAGAATCCTTGATCCATGTTTCACCCTTAATTCACTATTGACCATTGATTGATCAAATCGATCTGAGCTCTTGATTCTTCATTTTCTCTCCTATAAATACTTCACCATTTGGAGAGAAATAGATACAACTTTTGATAGCAAAGTTATGTTGTTTAAATTCATACTCACTTGCATCCATATTTAGCACTTGTTAGCATTTTAGATTAATCTTCATCCATATTAGCTTAATCATCCATTAATGAATTCCATTTTAGCTTAGTTTGCATCCGTGTCTTGCAACTTTGAACATTGTTTCAATTTAGCATAGATTGTGTCCTTTTCCATCAAGCATTTTAGCATTTAGAACTCATCTTCATCATGTTAAATTAGTTTTGCATCCATATTTCATTCATTTTTCATCAATTTCATTGATTTTCGTCAATAAAATTGATTGGAACAACTCATACTATCCAAGGGATTGGGAAAGGGTCACCATTCCACATCAATGTGACACCACTCCCCCAATGGAATGAGATTTGAGGTCTTAGAATAGGTTTCTATTATGCTTTCGTATTGATTTCATGTTAGTTTAATGGGTTCTTAATCTTTGAAGCTTTGAATATCTCATTGGGATCATTGCTTAGGGGATTAAATATAGTTTAAATTCATTTAGATCTAGAATATTTAGTTCATACTATGACTTTGGTCATAGTAAGCATCAGAACATAGAAGGAAATTATCTTGTAAGATATAAATATGAACATAAATTATACAAATATGATATCACCTAAATTCAAGGATATAAAAATGATGGAACATCAATGAAAAATGAAGATAATAAGGATAAAGAGTCATATGATCATCTAATACATTTGAATTTGTCGTTTATGAATAAAAAATAAGAAATCATTTTAAAATTAAAACCATCTGAACTATAATCTATTGTATCTATCACTATCAAAGCATAAATTCATCAAAAAATTATAATAGTCTAAAATGGTAATCCTTTGAAATAGAACCCTTATAAGAACTAAATTCATCTAAAACTAAGCCTATTTTATGACTAAAACCATTTGAATTGTAATTACACAAACTAAAACTATCTAAAAACTAAACCATTTGAAAATTATAACCCTCTAAACTATAACCATCTTAAAGTTGAACCATCTCAAATTTCAACTATATAAAATGGCAGTCATCTACAAAATAAAATGTCTAGAAACTTTAAAACACACATAGTAGCATCACAAATTTATAATGTTAAATGGATCTTCAAGTAGTTTTCCATATGTTTTAGATAATTCAAAATTTCTTGTTTCATACTTCAACATAACAATAAATGGTTACAACCAATTTATTTTTAATTTCCTCTTCATTCTTCTCTTGTAGTCAAGATTTTAGCATTTTCTCTACGATCTATCTAAATAATCCCAAAAAAATTCTATGATATGATTATTGTAAGTTTTCAGCAAATATCACTTATAAATTTTTAATTATTGAATGCATGCACACATCATTTAACTAATGTCTATAATTCATGCAAATGATGTTCCTTATATGTATTATCATCAATCATGCCTCATAGGGATATCCACAATAATGGAAATCTAACTCAAGATGCATAATGGTTTGTATACCATAAACTAAAGAATAGGACGTATACACTAGTTATGTAGGAGCATCCACGGTTGACTAGCAATCTTGCATCAACCAAAAAAAAATGAATTTTTAATTTGCATTTCATGTTAGGAGGATAATTTCATGTTAGGAGAAAATTCTAATAAGTTGAGAATAATTACATTTAATTAAATAAAAATCATTTTTGTTATGCAAGTTAGCAAGTGGCTATAGTGGAGGTGTAGTTGCATTTTTGGAAAAATCAGAAAAGGAAAAATTGGGCATTGGGTATGTGGGAGTTACAAAATGGAATTAAAAAATATTTATTTATTTTTCAATATTAGAAACCACTCATTCCATGGAGGTGGTTGTGGCTTTTCCAATTGGAAGGAAAAAAATAGATTTTTTTATTTTTGGAGAGGGTTTTGTTGCATGTTTGGCATTCATTTTGGGGCTGCAAGTTTTGGAGAAAGAGGCAGCTTGAAGTGGAATTCTCCAAGGGGGTTTTGGAAAACCATTGTTGTAGGTTGAGAGGATTATGACAGCCATTAAAGATTGAAGGCTCCATTGTTGATGATGAAAGGGTTCAAGGTGATTGATTACAAGAGAATGTGCAGATTTGGAGGTGCTCATGGAGCACATAGGATGCCTTTGTTGTAGTATATTTTTTAAATCATTTTTAGATTATGTAATGGGAATATGTTGCTACCCATCAATCATTTGATGATTGAAATTGATTGTGTAATCAAATTTTCATAATGAGAAGATCTTTTATTGAAAATTTCAATTATTTTCATAAAATTTTGTTGCTAATTTGTATGCATTGTTGAGGTTATTAGAATGTTAGTTTTCAGATAAGAGGGTTGTTGAGAACCTCTCTTGCATTAGTGGTATCAAAGCTAGTGTTCCTAAGTGTGCAGGCAAAAGCATCAATGTGAGGCAGTTTGCACCAGGTCCTAAGGGTGGAATGTGTGTGGTGTGTAGACCAATCGTCGAATGTGAGGTAGTTTATATCTCAAAGGTTGAATATTGAGAGTGTATGGCAAGTGTTTGATAAAATTCCAAATAAGAAAGAAAAGAAAAAATCATAGTTGTGTATATAGGTGAACATGAGGGAGAGAATATTGAAAAACTATGCTTTGAGGATAGCACGAAGGAAGATGGTGAGATTGTAGTAAAGGATGAGAAGAAAAAATAAACTAAAACAATCAAAGACAAAGATAATGTTGCAGTAGTAGATGAGTTTCCTTTGAAGGACTTGAAAGTATTAGAAAATGAAGATGCAACTGAGAGTGAAGATGACAAAGATATGGTAACAAACAATGGTGAGAAAAAGGTTGTAGAGAAAGAGGTAATGCATAATATTTTTCATTTTTATGATGAAGATGAGAGTGGATTTTATGTACATGAAAGAGTTGTAGCAAAAGATAGTATTGATTCATATTTTTTAAAATTTGAGAAAGTTAATGATATGCATATTTTGAATAAGTTGGTTCAAATAGAATTTGCTAGTGATGTTTGGTATGTAGAATATTTGGTTGGAGTTACAAAGTTTAGTGCATGTGCATTTTGATGGAGGTGGTCGAACTATGGTGGGTTGAATCCCACAAGTTTGAAAGAGAGTGTGAGTTGCATTTGGTGGAGGATACGGTTGGTTTATTGTGAAATTGATTCCACATTCAGGAGGTTCGATGAAGAGCAGAGTTGTTAGAGAAGGAAGCTTGTTCCAGCTAGGTGTTGGAAGAGGAGAAAGAACTCATTGGTGGTACCAAATTCAGTAATGGAGTTTGTTGAAGGTTGTTTACAACTTAAAATTATGGTCCTACCATTTAACTCCATTTTTTGAGACCAATCTCACAAAAAATTTCTACCTTGGGTGTTTCATGCATGAGCATCCACGATTGACTGGCAATCTTGCATCAACCAAAAAAAAAAATTGAATTTTTAATTTGCATTTCATGTTAGGAGGCTAATTTCATGTTAGGAGAAAATTTTAATAAGTTGATAATAATTATATTAAATAAAAAATATTTTTGTTATGCAAGTTAGCAAGTGGCGATAGTGGATGTGTAATTGCACTTTTGGAAAAATCAAAAAAAGAAAACTTGGGCATTGGGATTGTGGGAGTTACAAAATGGAATTAAAAATCATTTATTGGTTTTTCAATATTAGAAACTGTGTAAGGGGGAAATCGATTGATGCAATAAGACCAATAATGAATGAATTGAAACTAATCTAATTCAACATAAAGATCATGTTTCATACCCACTACTAAAGAAATGAAGCTACAAAGCACAATGAATTCACAAAAGCAATTGAAACAAAACAATAACAACGAATTCAATACAATGTAGCTTTACCATCCCATGTCGAAGTGTGTTCACAATGATGTTGGATTATTTGTTGTATCAATGTGAAGCCTCCATTTATGCGTGCAAAAAGCTTCAAGGTTGTGCAATGTCGTTGATTGAAGATGTATGTAAATTTTGTCATAAGATCGATTATGATTTCTGCATTACTTCGTTGTGCAAAATATGTTGATTATCCAATCATCTTTTAGGAGGAAGATGATTGTTATATAGAATTTGTGTTTTGAAATGAACGTTCAAGATCGTGTAGTAGAATATCCTAATCAATGGTTCAAAACCATTGAGAGGATTTAGATGGGAATAATCAATGTATTTTGATTACGTAATTAGTGTGATTGAAGAAATCAATTTGAGTGTTCAGTGGGATTAAAGAAATAGATTGAATAAGTTGTGGAATTAAAGAATATATTAATCTGTCAGGAATAGATGGATCAGTCAGCCAATTAGAGTAAGCAATCGAGGGATCGTAATTTGCTCAATCATGAGAGTGGGCAAGGATATTGATTTAATTAATTAATCTTTTTGAGTTGAACATGCAAATCAAGTCTAACTTTTACAAACAAAGTTGTATTTATTTGATTTGACCTTTTGGATGATGTTTTGAATAATTAAATTAATTATTCAGGTTTAGGGGAAAGTGACATAGTTAAACTATTATGTTTTAATAATTTAATTGATTTAGGGGAATAAGGTAAATTAGTGACAATTAAATAATTGATGTTTTTTAATTAAACAGGAGGAATAAAGTTAGATTAGGACTTTATTAAATAAATAAAATTTATTTAATTGGTAAAAAATGAATTAATTAAATAATGTATTATTATTCAATTAATAGAGGAAATTAGGGTTTTAGGACTTTATTAAATAAATGAAATATATTTAATTCATCAAAAATTGGTGAAAAAGTGAATTAATTAAATAATGTAATATTATTCAATTAATAGAGGAAATTAGGGTTTTTTATGCAATTGATGCGAAATATTATTCAATCTAAGGGATTATGGAAATCTCCTTATCATGATTATCACATTTCTCTTTATATTTAGTTTGTTGCCTAAGCAACTCCTCCCTACTGATATCTTCTTTAGCCTATGGCCTTTCTGATGTACTAGGCTCAACTATTGAAATGGGCACACTTCCCATGTTGTATGGCACAATTGCCCATGAAGAACTTACTTTAGCAATAAATTATGGAAGTACAACTTGTGAAGTGGTGGGGGAATCAACATTAGTCTGCTTAGGCTTTTCATGTTGTAAACTTTGCAACTTATCTTCCAATAATGCTACCTTTGTCTACAACTGCATATTATGTTGCTCAAACCTTCCATATTTAACTAGCAAATTATTGTAATCCGTCCCGAGCTTATCCTTTTCTGCAGTTACAGATTCTGCAATGTCCCTTGTAAATTGTACAACATGAACAAACATATTTGTTATCTCTAGAGCTGATGTCTTTGACACTCTCTTTATTATTAGGCTGCCACTATAGTTAGGTGCAGGCTCAACAATATCAGGCTTTCTTGTACTTGGGGCTAGAGACCAGATAGCCAAGGCATCCCATTACTCACTGAAAGTAGACCCTTGTAGTGCAATTGCAACCTCTTCTTCTATATCGTAGAGAGGTCTATCACATCTCTTTATTGTATCAAAGGCTATATCAGAAGCTAAATCCCATTCTAGAAGCAACAAAATACCACTACTTCTTACCAATTCTCGACCCTCTTTTGTAGTCATCTTTTGGAATTTAGCTCTCATTTCATTCAAGACCTTTGTTTGGATGGTGGCATCAAGTAGTTCTGGATGAAGGATTCTTTCTATAGCAAGGTTGTTGACATATTCATCTCTTTTAGCTCTGTATGCAAATTCCATAAAAGCCTAATACTTTACAAATGATTCATCATCTAGGAATGTTGTACATGCTTCAACCCGCATATCATCTTTTCCATTGAGCCCAGTGAGATCAGCTTTACTCACTCTCATACCTAATTGTTGTATCGCCCTCACTACTAGTGCAGTAGGCACTCCTTCTTGCATTTCCTACTTTGATACCCAAATGTTATCATCAAAGTCTTCTTTAGCATAATCCACCAAACTAGTCACTTCAACCTTTTGCTTTTTAAATAGTGGCTCTTTTGGTGCACTAGGTGGTGGAGAATCAACATCCACAATTTCAGGCTTTGTTGGTCTTGGAGGAGATGGTGGTGGTACTTGAGGCACAAGAGGAGGCTTGTGCTCCTCTTGTTGAGAGGAAATAGGAGTTGCATCAAGTTTCTTTGCCTTACTTTTTCTCCTTACAAAGAAATTTATTCTTAACTCATTAGGGGCTTGATATGTAGATTTTTCTTCCATAGCAGGGATTTCTCCTTCACTATGTTCTTCTACAATGGGGGCTTTCCCCTTATCCTTACTTATCACCCCTTTAGTTTCAAGGTGGCCCACTATTGCGTCAAAATTCTAGGTTACATGCTCCACCTTTTGTATTACATTTTTAGTTTCTGGGAGAACCTTAAAGTCAAGTTCTTCTTTCTTTATCTTTATTTGCATCTTGTTGAAGGAAATCCACCTTGCTTTTATTTTTCCTTGCTCCAAAAGGTCGAACACATTTCTTATCACATCCTCCTGATACTATAAAATGTGCACAAATTTGTAGCTCTTAGTCCTTTCTTTCAACCAGGCCATAAAACCTTCGGGATCATATATGATCCTCTCAACTAATCTATGCATGTAGTAGGTCTTGAGTATATCAAGAATTTTATTCCAACCTCCTTTGGTCATCACAAAATCAAAAAAGCATGTGTACAAAGGAAAGAATGTTCCTTTTCCTTGATTCAACATATGTTCATTTTCTACACTTCCTAATTGCCACATCACCTCTAGGAAACCAATTCTCTCTAGCACAAATCTTGGTAGTAGGTGAGGTGCAACCATGGAACCAGACTCTCTTAAAATAGTGTAATTAGGGTATGGGATAACATCTCCCCAATTGTGATCAACTCCTTTCTCAGGCCTTCTTTCCTTGGGTCTCAAGAAGTCATGCAGGGCTATGGGAATTCTAGGTATATTCACAATCAAGGCTCTCCTTAGTTATGAAGCAAACAAGTTCTAAAATGTCACATAATCATATGTCCTATAATCCTTGTCTAAAATAGTAGTCCAACATTGCACGAGAAAATCCAAGTTACCCTCTTTCCTATCCAAATTCATATTATGCCCAAAGTAAGGTGCACCTTTGAACAAAAACATATGCATCAACAATGAGTACCAGTTAAACCTTACTCCCAATTCACCTTTCTTTAACCCTATCAAACCTTCATGAATTATTTTTGAAAGAAACCTCGCATAATTATACACTGTGCAATATTGGGGGTGTTGAATATGGGCAGCCATATACATCCATTCCATTGGCATTCCTGTGATAGGATCATAACCAATTATTTGGAAAATGGAGTAAAAGTTTTTGGAAGTAGGGAACAAAATAACTAATTGGGAAAGGCTCCTTATCATGTTTCCCTATTATAATCCTTCAGCCTACAATTTCTGCTAGATATCTCGGCAGGATGTGGACTCTGAATACAATCTTAGTTTTATCATATTCCTCCTTAAGAGTGTTCTCATTTATCTTAGGCATTTCATCACTCCATCTAGTGAGTATGAAAACACAAGCCAATTCCTCCTTGGTAATTTTGACCATTTCCTTCCCGTCATATGTTCTTATAGTTCTTATAACTGGGTCATAATTGGTGGCCACTACTTTAAGCAAGTCAACATCCATATAGAAATTGGAAACAATCAACTTTCCTAGGTCACAATTACAAGGGTTACCTACTAGAATACCCATGTTTCTATTCTTGAACCAACTATAAAACAATTCCCATCCAGTATAAGGTAATTTGGTGTCCTTAATAGAATTTTTCTTGTCAATCAAAACCTCTACTACTTGTGGACCTCTGAGAAGCAGCTGACCCTTAGGTTTTTCATTGGTTGAGGGTGGTAATTGGTTAGTAAGGTCTTTATTCAAAGGTCTTTTGGGAGAAAAAGCTTCCCCTTTAGATGAAGACAGTTTTGATTGTGCTTTAGGAGCCATGACACAAGAGGTATTACAAGGCAATATTTTTGGTTTCTTGGAACAAGACTTACGACTTTTATAAGGGTTTGACATTAATTATGACAATATAGAACTAACAAATTCTCTTTTATGAACATCAAACCTTAAAATGCTAAACCAAGAAAACCCTAACAGACTGAAAGGTTTGAAAACCCACAGCTTATCAACAATTTTGGTGGAAGGACAATAATTCAGTTACTGGTTATCTTCGCAGGTTGACAATCTTGGCTCCAATGTCAAAAAATACTAAAAAACCACAGCATGAGCTCTTTGAGTGTGTAAAATATGCTTCACAATGTTGAATTATGCCTTCAAGATAGGTATTAATAATTATGCAACTTCTTGTGTTGGTAGCTCAACGTCCTTTCATCTATTAAGGCTCGCTTGTGTGAACTAGAACAACTCACTTTCCCTCAAACTGAGTTTTAAATGCCAGCTGTTGATCACACGGGCATGTTAACTAATGGACAACCCATATTTAGCCAACTTGATTTGAAAAATCTGATTATACATAGTTGCATTATTCACCAAATGATAGAAAGCCACATTGGAACCACTTGCTAGTGGTATGTGGGCACCACCATTTCTTTGTCATTGCAACCAGGATCCACGTGTCTTCTTTCCCTCGCCCCTGTGAGTCATAACCTATGTGCAATTTTCATCAACGGGTAGATGGGGAAAGGTTGAGATTAAATATCTCAACTTCTACACACACACCTCTTAATTCAAAACCATCACCCACGGCTTTATTCTTCTTACACCATCCACAACCCAGATTAAAAGATCTTCAAACACGTGCAATATATTTGCTTTAGTAGTGCACACTTTATTCTCCATGCCCCATGTTAAAATATGTAATTAATACTCGCCCTTCCTCCAACGCTTCCACATCCTCTAGGTTATTCCATGTGGCAATTTCCCGCCTCCCCATTGGGAGTTTGTCAATAAAGGTGAGACCCACATAGGATAGCGGAGAGTGGTCAAGATTGATCCATGTCACCCACTATCAACTGTTGATTCACTTGAAAGCTCTGCGATGCTGAGCACTTGAAACCACTAGGCCCATTGCTGGACAAGACACACAACAACCGCCCATCAGCCCGTGTGATTATTTTAATGGGCAATAAAAACAAATGGGTGTGCAGGGAATGGTCTAGATGCGGCCACATCATTCAACGACCACCGTTGATTTCCTCTTAAAACCACCTACATGCCTTAACAAAGACATCGGGCCCACCAATGTACAAGACACATGGCTTATGCCCGTGAGCCCGTGAGAATAAAATAATAGGCAATAAAATGGAATAGGTGCATAGGGAACGGTGGCGATTCATTTGCATCAATCGAATGGTAGTCAGGGATCCTCATATCTGCACATGTCAAAATTGTTAATCTTCAAAGAGGGACCCGACTAGGTCGATGAGACCACACCCATGAAATAAATGACTTAAGGCTCAAAACAAATCTAGTGGAAAATACTTAGCCTGACTTAGGAAGAATTAAAATAATGGCCCAACACATGACAACCGGTAAAAACAAGACCAAAGGGTCGGTTACTTTATGGGTTTCAATGACACAAGATATGACTTAAAA
The DNA here is from genome assembly GCA_007258455.2 of Sequoia sempervirens. Taxonomy (NCBI): domain Eukaryota; kingdom Viridiplantae; phylum Streptophyta; class Pinopsida; order Cupressales; family Cupressaceae; genus Sequoia; species Sequoia sempervirens. The sequence continues at coordinate 172,138 of VDFB02331311.1, forward strand.
GATTGAGAACCGACAGTAAGGGGTCAACAAAGAATTAAAACCTTGGTGAGGATACAAACTCAAAGGGTTTTTCAAGTGCGATTATAAGGTAAACCAAAAACCCTTAAACAGTGACAGGAGACAAAACCTTAAGCCCTTACATACAATTTCAACCCAAATTTAAGCAAGATTTGGAGATGGAACATGAAAATTTTATGGGTTCCATCACCATTCTCCTATGTAGTCTATCTATATCCATCTCTATCATCATGCAATCCTCTAGAGATATTCATCTCTCCTTTGCTTCACTAATCTTGTCACATTATACATACAAGTTATTTGGAGTTTTTTTTGTATTTAGTGTTTTTTCCTTTGGTTTTTATTTTTATTTAGTATTGTATATTAGTGTTATATTTTGTATATATTTAGTGTCATGTTGTGATTTATTGTTTTTGTATATGTGTAGTATTTCATTTGTTTTGATACTTCCATTTTATATATGTTTTTTCATATTATTTATTTATTGTATAGTAACTCTATTTATTTCCTATGGTATATTGTAGGATAGGTACTTGCATGTGGAAGTAAAAGAAGAGCTAAAGAGAAGATCTATTTTATATATCCTTTTAATATTTTAATATTATTATGTAATGTTTATTTAAACAAATGTACTTTACTTTATCTTGCTTTTTCACTTAAAGTGTCATTATTCCACTAAAGTGGGTGAAAAATGTAAGGTTAGAAATGACCTACTTTACAATCTCCACCTTACATTTTTACACTCATTTTGGAGTCAACTCCCCTAGGATGATTTTAGGTTTATTTCACCTAATTTTATCCTTTTTCTTGATCATATAAGAGTAATGCAAGTGGTCTAATCCTTAGAAACCTCTCATATACAAGCTCAAAAAAAAAAATCTCGACTCTACAAAGACACCTATGTTAAGTAAGTGCTAGTGTCCATAATCGATTTTCAAAAATTGAGTTTACCCAATCATTACTCCTTAATTTTTAATAAATCCTTGATGATAATTTTCCAAAAAAATTAGTATGGGTTAATTTTTAAACCCCTTTTCTATTGAACCAATTGATATCATTATAAATATTGTATAAAACTAAGAATATCTCTCTCCTCTAACATATACCTGTGAATTTCAAGATATTCATTAGAGAAATAGAGAAACAAGTTAAAGTCTAAAGATCTAAAAATAGTGAAGCCTCATTGAGCCATCAATTCATGGATCCTTTATTTTTTCTTACACTCTCCCATTCTTCACTTCCATTCTTTTATTCCCCCATTAGACAACCATTAGAAGCCCATTGCCTTCACCATAATTGAACCCTAATTTTGAAAATTTCCTCCATTTTTCTCAAAGCTAGATTTGAATCATTCTTATTCATTTTCCCTCACAATTTTTTTATTTATAATTTTCATGTCCTTTTTTCTTTATTAATACAAATGACACTTGTTTGTAGCTCCTCACCCTTAGGGTTTCATATTATGAGATCAAAATATTCTAAACATTTCAACTAGGTTTGCACACACTCTCAATCTTTCCAATAGTACTTTATCGATGTTGAAATACATTTGATAAGGAACTAATTGAGATCTCCTATACAACATAGTTTTTCTTTGTTTCTCTCATATTGATCTTAAACTATACCACTATTGAGAATCAACATTCACAATTTGTAAGCGAGAAAATGACTAAGAGACTAAGGTGAACAAAAATTAAAGCTCCAAAGCTCTAGAATTAAAATACAATAGGAATCCTATAGGGTAGTTGTAACCCCCCAACACAACTAAAGTACTACATTAAGAAAATTCATTTATACCCAAAATTTTATTAGGCATAATTCTAGTATTCATCAACACATTTCTAACATCATATCTGTAATTTTTATGTGCTTGTGTTCTATTTTGATACATTTCTATTGTAGAATTTGTATGACATGGAAATCTATTGTAAATTTGAATGATAAAAAATAAACAAGCCAAGCATTCATAATAAAACTCAAATAAGTCACACCAATGAAGCAAATAAGACAAACTAAATCAAATGAAATGCAACATATATGTACACAAATAGTAGAATACAACCTTCCTTAACATAGCTCCATTGTCATGTTGGGATCCTTGCCAAGGAGGTCACTGAGGTTATAAATGTGTACTAGAAGATTATTGATAGTGATATGGAAGCGACTCATATTTTGAAGAATCTGTAGTCCCTTGCTATTGATATTCCTCTTTTTGGAAATTGTTTGGATAGTTTTTTGCTGCTTGTTGGCTGCTCATTATGTCTTTGTTTATCTTTTCATACATCGATCTTTTTTGTAAAGGGTTTTGGGGCCCCTTCAAAACTTGTTTTACCTCTAATCAATAACATAGCTCCATTGTCCTCCTATCTTGCACCTTGGAGAGAAGGTGAAAGGGTGATGCTCTAAGATTTTGTTACACAAAGCACTTAAAAAATATGAGTATAGTTTATTTGCAATGATGAGAGATGATCAATGAATGATAGGATGGTTCAATTTATAAATATTTGGTGATACTGATCGTCAGTCAAGATCTGAGGATAGATTGAAAAGATAAGGGCTCAAAATTTATGAGAGGAATTGATGATGAGTTAACTGATTGTATGGATCAATTAAGAGAATTGATTGAGGAGATGAGTGGGACTGATGGTTAGTATACATAATTGATTGCTCAGTAAACTCGAAGTGAGTGGGAGTGAAGTGGATTTAATTGAGGAGTGGACTAAGAATAAGTCTCAGTCAACTAATGAGGTAGAAATGCATGGGTAATTAATAATTAAATGAATTAATTATTAATTACATGTGCAAGGTGGGAATAAATAAATACATAATTTTATTTATTTTGGATAATTTTGAGAGTTAAATAATTAAAAACAATTACTTAATTTGGGAAGTGGGAAATTGATAATGCATTAGTTAAATAAATCTAAATTATTTAATTAAACTTTGGAATAGAAGAATAATTAGTAAATTAATCAAATAATGTTAAATAGTAAATTAATTAATTAGTTTACAGTGGCTTGACCACTTTTACTTAAAAAATAATAATGGTGAAATAGATAATTTAATCCAATAATTCAAAATGAATTAATTAAAGTGGAATTGAGAGGAAATTTGAAATTAAAAGATAATTAAATAATTATAAAAAATCATTTAATTATCATGATGAAGTGAAAATGATCATTAATTTAATCAAATGATGAAATTATTTAATTAAATATTGAAGATGAATTAGGTAAGTCAGATGACTAAAAGTGATATGTTTTGGAAGAAATACATTACTCAGATTTAAGTGTCTACATAATTTAATTCACACTTTTGCATTTCCCAACTCTTGTTCTTTCTAGCATAGATGAGATCAACATAATTTCATCTCCATATTTCTACTATTAATCCAAATTATTAAGAAGAAAAAATAGTATCTTTTTAAGTAACTCACTTAGGATTAGATTAAATTTAATCTTTTAGCTTTAAAACTCCCTTAATTTTTTCCCTAGGGCAGACCAAGTGATTGAGCCATTGGAAAACACGAACAATAGTCATAAGTTTGAAACTCATCTCAATTGTGTTGTATGATTGGGGCCTCTATGTGTTTCCAAGGAGTTATAGGGGCTCACCTTATGGATCACCATGTTCATACACTATTGTTAATGCTTCACTAATCCAAGTCACTAGGCTATTGATTATATTTGTTAACAAAAAAATTCCCTTAATCTTCAATAAAATTTTGGTAATGTGTTGAATATTAGAAATAAGGTACATATTTGTATTGTGTAGTTCATACTTTGACCAAATATTACATGGTAATTAGAATTTTGAGGTTATACAGAAGAATAAAATGCTAAGAGGAAACTTCAATGTTTATTTAATTTTATAATTTATGATCAATACTTTATTTTGGATAGGTAGAAGTTAGTTTGTGTCATTAGTTTTTTATGTTATATTTGGATAGGAGTATTGTGTTCAAATTGTAGGGGCACTTCCTTAGAGGAATTTGTTTTTTTGAAACAAATGAGTTAAATTTCATTTCCTAAAATTTACACAACAAAGGTAAATAACTAATTAGTTACACCTAGGAAGCATATTAAAGGAAGAAACATAACATTTGTAATACTTCAAAGAAGAAGAGAAATCATTGGTTCATAAGTGTAAAGAAGAATAATAGTGGAGTGAAGAGTGCTCAAAGAGTGAAGTAGGAAGACAATTTCAATAGACCAAGTAGAATTGTAAGCCAGTGAAGTAGGAAGATAATTTCAATAGATCAAGTAGAATTGTAAGCCAAAGAGGAGATGTGAAGGCACAAAATTGGAAGAGGCACCCATGTTGGAAGATATCACATCAACTCAACTATTTCTAAGTCAATGGTTGAGGTAAGAGAAGTGTAACAATGACACATAATAAGTTGCATTATTTTAGACCATAATTATTTTATATAGTTTGAAAATTATAAAAAATATAGGGATATGCAAGTAAAAAAATATCATTCAAAATATGAAAAATTATAAATTTTAAACCTTGAATTTTTTTAAATATCCTTTAGTTGTCATGGAGAGGTATAATTATTTTCTCATCTCCCTAACCATAAAGATATTGTCAATGAATGTTTTCCAAATTATGTCTAGAAACATTAAAGATATTGTCAATGAATGTTTTCCAAATTATGTCTAGAAACACTTAGTAATGCTTGATAAAAGACTATAAACTTTAATTTTTTTAAAATATTCCTTTAGTTGTTATGGACAGGTAGAATTAATTTCTTATCTTCATAACCATAAGGATTTTTCAATGAAATTGTAGCAAATGATGTCTAGAAACACTCATTAATGTTTAATAAAAGTAGTTTTCTCTAACTTTTTTAGTTTTTGTTTAGCTATTTGAGTATCCCATATTATCCATGTATTTGTGGTAAATTCATAGAATTTATATATTTTAACTAGGAGGTAGTTTTTTATAAAGCATAAAATTACAGTATAAATCATTTAGAAAAATGTTTTATTTAATATATTATGATTTTTAAGATATAATTATTTTATAAAAAAATGGTACACTCTTTTTTTCTTAATTTACCTAAGAGACTTATTTTTATATATGGGTGCATTTTTAATGAGAATTAACATCTATAAAATATTTTTGATTAATGGGAGATCAAGAATTCTCATGAAAGTGCCAAGGAAAATTAGGTTGCAAACATTTAGTCTATAGCCCATTAGGCCATTGAGATCAATCTAGCTAAGCAAGCCAAATTCTAAAGGAGGTTGGAGTACCAAAGGAGGATGGAGACTAATTACTATTCTTAAGTTCACTACTGGCTTGGAGACTAGTTCACTACTTTAGTAACAAATCCAATGCAAGAATCTATTCATCCTCTTATATTATTTAGGGAAGATGGAATTTGTTGGAAGGAAAACAAGGATGCTTAATACAAGGTAAAAAGTGGATACCAAATCATGATAGATGGTATAAGGAAATCAAGGAATGATCGACTAGTGAAGTTAATATGGATATAGTAAAATCCCCTCCAACATGTTTCTCCATTAAAATAAATAAATAAATTAGCCTATAATAACCTTATGAAGGGGATCTTCAATGGCCCATCTAGATGTTCCTTCTTTTTTAGGGAGGAGAAATGGTGAATCACTTTTTTCTACATTATAAGTATGCAAGGGAAATTTGGGCCAATTTTAATATGATATAGGTAATGTTAAATACAATTCAAAATTTATTATGTAGTTGGATGAAAGGTCCCTCCAACATTCAAAGTTTATGCAAAGTTGTTCTTCTATGTGCACATCATGGGGGATTTGGCTGAAACAAAATCAATGAGTTTTTAGAGAAATAATTATCAATAGAAAGATGTCATATATCTAATAGAAATGGTTGTAAACAATAGGTGAAGGAAAAGATTTCAAAAAGTTGCATGTATAAATAATAATGTTCATTAAAGGATTGTCAAATGAAAACAACAAGTTTAAGGAACATGAATCTAGAAAACCTTCAATCGGAGTAAAATTTAATTTAATGGATCTTCCAAATGTAATTTGGATTTAATTAGTGCATAGGTTATATTGTGAGATATATTAATTGGAGGTTTATCCTTGAAGGTTCATAGTTTTTTGGTAAAAAAATAAACAACTATGTGGAATGGATTTCCCTTCTAGTAGGATTACAAGCCCTTGTGAGAGCTAGATACAAATAAACTGAAGTAGAGGTTTAATTACAAATATTTTTTAATATTGTTAAGAAAGGTTTATGTCCTAGTTAGAAAATCACATTGGTTATAGAATAAATTGCTTTATGGAAATATAAATTATGTTATTTTATAATATCATTGTTTTCAAGAATAGAATAAGGTAACAAATCTATTAGCCGATCTAAGTGCCTCACAATAATTTTTATATTTATTATAAAGTACATCTGTCAATGATTAGGAATATCTAAATAAAATTATTATAGAAGTGTGTAAACAATATCCTTGTAAGTGGTGAGCATAATAGATTGTTTTGAGGTGGCTAGTGATGACATTATAATTTGAGTGCTCTTCACACATTTACACTTAATATAGTTTGTACTTTGTGTGTGTTATATTATGAGATCTTTTCACTTTCATTCATTGGATATGTTGATAGGTGTTTTCTTATGGGCAGAGCTAAAGAGTCTAGGGTTTGAGTGTATTATGGATTAGTGATAGTGTTTATATTTCAATGGTGTGTAGTTGAAATCCTTCATAATCATTAAAGCATGGTATAGTAATAGACAATAGGGTAAGGAATATTCTCAATTATAATTATTTTGTTAATTTGATGATAGTAAAGGCCATTCTAGTGCAAGAGGGTTTAGCAGATATTATTTTGATTAATTCTTAAGCCATGATAACAGTAGAATTTAGAGAGAATATAAAGGAGATAGTAATGAATGTGGAGCTAAGATAGTATTTTAGAGATTTTAGCACCAAATTTATCATAATAAAAAGGATAAATTTAGGAAGGTTACTAGGGATGATAAGAGCCAAATATTTAAAATATAAATCAAGAGGGCATTAAGGTAGATTACTAGTTCTAAAGAATGCAAACATATATGAAAGAGCTAAGGATTCATGTGGATATTTTAAAATGATATTTATATGAACATGGTGATGTGCATAAAGGAGCTTTAGAAATTACAAGTGGGTATTATATGTTATATCTTGAGTAGGGTCTTCTAACAAGGGATGAACAAAGGGACTATGTAATGCATGGATTAAAATTTCATAGGTTTTCTAAGACAACAAGGTAGATTTGGGAGTTTATAAAAAAGAATGAGCACTAACATTTTAGTTATCAAGGAGGTGGTGCAAGGCAAGAAGATCACAACAATGCATATTGACTTGCTTCTAATTTAGATCTGATATGTAACTATTTTTTGGCTCATCTTTTTATTTATATATTATTTGGTTGTTTAGTGGCACTACACACCCTATAGATGATTTTTAATGAGTTTAGCAATTGATATAGCTGTATGGATTTTATGTAATTGATATGAGGGCCAATATATAGATCCCTTATATCTATATTTTAAAAAATCCAATGTATAAAAGATCATATAGCTATTTAAAGATGATAATCATCAATGGTAGTGATGATGAAAATCATATTCAAGTTGTATATGAGATGATTAGTGAGGTTAATTGTAATTGATAAAGTGTATTGAAGACCCAATCCCACTACTATTTATTTATAATTATTTGGTGAGGTATAGGGTCATCCCACAATAATGGGTCCCAAACTTGGGACATCCTAAATTTTTTTCCTGAAATCACATATTTTTTAGAAAAAAATAATGATTTAAGCCTTGAGGGGTTCCATCTAAAGGGTTTTAATTGAAGATGGTTAGATTAGACCCCTAGATCAAACCCCCTTGGATAGAACCCCTCTAGTCTTAAATCATGCCCATAATGGAGTCTCCTTCACACCTAACAAAATGTTGAAAAACAAGTACATTTTCTTTACCTTTTAAGGGATCAAATAAAGTCATTTAGATTCTTTTTTGTAAGTATGTAGCCCTTATTATAAGCTTTCCAAAAATTATAATTTGAATATTTTAAATTTTATTATTATATTTATATTTTATTTCTTGTGAATGTAGCTTTTTCACTAAACATCAAGGTGTTTGTTTCACATGTGAAAAAATAGAAAAATAGAGAAAAAAAAATTCTAAAAAATATGTGTGCACTAGGTATTGATGCACTTGTTTAAGAAAAATAAAATTAATTTCAATACATACAAAACAAGTTATGTGTTACAACATACATCTATGTCCAAATTAATATACTTTGAATTCAAAAGTTAATTAAAAAAATAAAAGCAACAAAAAATTATTAAAAAATATTCATACACTAGATATTGATGTTAAAATTTTATATTTTAAAAATTATAATTTTATCCTTTCAATAAATAAATTTATATGTTACAACATAAACGTCACTTTTAAAAAATGTTGTTTATTATAAAAAATAAGTTATTAAAAGTTACGTAAAAAAGTTCACAATTTATTTCTCAATTTAAAAAATAGAATCTACACACAAATCCTTACAAATCATTTGTTCACATCATCTCTAAATTATTAAAGGTTTAGTTGCTATAAGTTTCATAAAATAAAAATTTGGTGAAAATGTTGATTTCAATGTCCTACTTTGGCCAAAAAGTGGGACACATTATTATGGGTTGACCCTATACCCAACTAGAGGATCTATTGAGGTGAGTCCTAGTCACATTTAACAATGAACATAGTGAGGATAACTCCTACTACTAGTATATTTTTGACAAATAGTTGATGTGCCCCTATTCATGTAAATTTTCTCTTTATTGTGAATAATTGTGTATGTCCTTATTCATGCATATATGCATAAACTTTACATGTGTCCTATTTCATAATTATTTGGTGTTTCTTGAAGAACATTATGTTTGTCCTCATTCATTAATTATTAGTAGTCACATTTGTTAGCTATATTGGTAATCTTTAAAGTAGTTGTTAGTGAGGTTTCTAATTCATTTGATGATGCTCATTTTAATTATAATGATGTATTCTCCTTACATATTAATTATTTTTCAAAAGAACTATGTGGTGTTTATTTTGTTGATGATGGTGATTATGATTCTCAACTAAAAAATGATAATGATACACATTTTAAAAATGCTTCCATATCTCATGATGCTTTGGATCCTATAATTTATAGTGCTTATATTATTAAAATCCACGGGTTTATGGATTTAATGGTTATATGAATGATTATATAAATGGTTATCACAGAGGTGCATATATACATTTCAAAAAGTTTCACCACATATATTATGCTCATATTAGTGATGACACATTTCTAAACTCTATATTTAGAGAAACTTTAGTTAATGAGGCTTTTCTATTGTATGATATGAATTATGATTCATATAGTTCATCGATAGATCTTATATATAACTTTGTAGAACATGTTACTTAGTCCTAATGAGTGTTCAAAGTATCATACTAATCTTTCAACATAAAAAGGATGTAATGCTACTTACATATCTTGCAATCCAATAGGAGAAAAAATATGAGTATGTGGTTACATATTATATTATTGCTATTGATCTTGAGCACATCAATTCACCACAAATGATGCATCAAATGAAGTTTACATGATTGAGAGACCTTCCACATGTGATATTGAAACAACTTTTCCAAGCATAAATTAGTAGGTTGCCTCTTATCAAACACATTGATTCATCTAAATATGTGCCAAAGAATCACAATGCTTATTAATTTTGTGATTATCATTAGATACATGGGCATAATTTAGCAGGCATATGTCACTCTAACATAAAATTCAAGATCTTATTAACAAGAAGGTGGTATAAGTTGAGGAAATTAATGGTTATACACACATATCTCTCCCACATCATTATAACAGAGATGATTCTCCCAAGGTTAGTGGAAATTCAAATAGAAGTTGTTTCTAGAGAAATAAATAATCTACATATAATAATATCGCATGGCACACATAATAGAGAGAAAGATAATTTCTACATAAAAGTAAACTTCAATAGCATAATTTATGTTAGTACGGTTACAAAGATACATAATAAAAATTAAAATAAGGGAAAAAATACTAATGATACATCTCAAGCTACCTCTTAAGAAAAGGAAAAAAAGGTGAATTATCCAAATATTTAATCATTATGTACTACACATTTATTAACAAAGAAATATTAGTGCAACATACTTCATTTATATATCATTACGCCAAAAGGAAAGGTAACACAAGGGGAAATAGTTCAAGTTACACATCTTATAATTCCAAATTTGATCCAGATTTTGTTCTATTTCTAATTTATACATGCTATTTTATGTTCTTTTATGTTTTTCACTTGCTCTTTCCACGTAGGGGACAATATTTTTATTCATATTTTACATGTTATATGAATTTGTGACTATCCTAATTAGGGGAAAAATTTGGGGCATACTTCCTTCATCTCACATAAACATTGTTCACACAAAAATGTAAGTATCTCAAGTGTGTATCTATATCTTTTTCTAATTTTATCTTAGATTTTCCATGCTCAATTTTATCATGCTTATAATCATTTTCTCTATACAAGATATCATTTTATCATCCTCTATCTTAATCCAATCTTTCTCTATCTCCTTTTTATTTTTATGCTTGTATGATACCCACCAAATCAAGGGGGGGTATTGTTATTAATCATTTTCAAAGTTCAAGTGTGGATTCATAGGTGGAAACTAGATCAATCAAACTCTATCTAAATACAATCTTTCTCCATATCCTTGGTTTATGTGCATGGTTTTATGGTACCCACAAAATCAAGGGGGAGTATTATTATTAATAATTTTCAAATTTTAAGTGTAGATTCATAGGTGGCCACTAGATCAATCACCCTCTATCTTAATCCAATCTTTCTCTATCTCCTTGGTTTATGTGTCTGCATTAGTGATACCCACAAAATCAAGGGGGAGTATTATTATTACTCATTTTCAAAGTTCAAGTGTAGATTTATAGGTGGACACCGGATCATTGCTTTGGATATTTTTATTTATGTTGTTTTTTATTTATTTATTTATCTACTATGTATGCTTACTCCTATGGATTCACATGCACACCAACATGGGGAAAAATGTAAGGGTGAAAATTACACACCTTTCACTTTTATTCTTCGCTTTACACCATTTTGTATGGGTATCCCAAGTACATAGTCCCATTGACCTCAACTTCCATTTGACTCTTAGAATCAAAACTTAACTCCCACTCATACATTTTATAAATCATAGTAAATTACTTTTTATCCCTAAGTTGGTTTTACAATAAGAATTTTACCCTCGTGTTCAAAATTTAATTTACATCACGCCCAATTTGACCTAGTTTCAACTAGTAGTTATGTGGCAACTCCCATACAAAAACTTTCAAATTATGTGCCTATGTTGTGTTAAAATTACACCACCCCTTAGGTCATTTCATAAGGAGGATCATCTAGAATCTATTCCATTTATCACTTACTTCTAGCACTTTGACTCTTGGAATCACTCTTAACCCTATCACAATACCACTCTAACATGCAATCTAGTTCAAAAACCCTAGTTTCATAGTAGGTATTGCATCATTTTTTTTTCATTTTTTCAAGTACCAAGTTACGTCACCATTAAGACATCATTTATATTCATTTTTATTTTCCAAATTTTATCAAAAATTTTAAATTGAATTTAATATCTTTCCATAGAAGATCCTCACTTAGCAAGCTCTAAAAGGTGTTTCTCAACACTAACACTTTATTGCAGTTCTAGGTACCCAAGCGTACAATTTATATTTGCATGTTGTAAGGTCATTTATAGGTCAAAGTTCAAATTTGCAAGAAGTCTTGTTGACGACTCTTTTGACACAATAAACTCAATTAGAACTAAGATCACTCTACTTATTTTCAAAAGTTGATTGATACTGATATTTAATCAACTCCAAGGTCCTATATGCTAGGTCATGGTAGCATTGGAGCAACCAAATAATCTATGTGATTTATTTATTCAAGAAGCATGTGTTGGTAAAATATCAATCTTGATAAGTCCTATATTTAGTTTGTTATATTTGCTAAAAAATTGATAAATATTTAAATATCTTGGATAAAATTACTTCTAGCTTACTCCTAACCTAACAAGATATAATAAAAAGATAAAAACATGTTACGGTTTAAAGGAATTAACATAAAAATAAATAGTCATTTATGCACTCAATTTTAGCCTTGATTCTAAAAGGCTTTGTGATATCCAAATACCTTATAATGTAGTGATCAATATCTCACCCTATCACAAACAATATAAGTGCAATTATCTAGTTTTTTAAATAAAAATACTTGAGAACTAGATGCACAAAGCTAGCATATTACATGCACAAATTTTACACACCAACCCAAATTTAAAGAATTTTCAAGATTTCATTAAATGATTAAACTTAAAAGACACAAAAAAGGATATATATAACCACCAAGGCAAAGAATAATCAAAAGAAGTAGACATGATCCCTTGATTGATTTACAATGGCTAACTTTCAACTTCCAACAAGATTTCTTGCACTAAAAATTTGATAGTTTTTTTTCTGTCTAAAACTCCCAACTCTTCAAAATGTTTTCAAAGCTAACATATATACCCATCATGGGCACCTAACACCACACCTACAAGAGAAAGTCGGCCCAGATCTCAGATTGATCCTTGAGCCCAAAATTTACAAGTTATTCTATTGCAAAGACACTAGGCCCCTAAATAAAATTGCATATTTTATTATGTACCACTTAAGAAAAGAATTATAATTAAACACACTTAAATTGGAAAGTGGTTAATTACATCACGATGAAGAAAATAAAAGTAGAGGAGAATAAAATAAGTGCTTGGCTATTTTTTGCTGCTACAAGATCTAATTACTTCTTCACCCTCCTTGCACATGTACTGCAAAGCACACACAAAATCATTAGATGATTGAACAATACATTATATTCTCCTTAGCTTGGTTAATAATTATGATCGATTTATTTGTAACTCACTAAATCATATGTTCAACATGTAATGAGAGAACTTAGATTAAATCACAATGAATAAAACAAGCATTAAAAGTGTCATTAGAGTTACACCATTATGCCTACCACATACCAAGTATAAAGTTTTCAATACAAACTTGTTGGAGAATTAAAGTTCAAGATCCCAACATGATTTGAATGCTTGAAGTATTGGGGATCATATAAGTCCGTTGCTCAAAATCATAAATAAGAACATACTATTAAGTGAGCTAAAACTATTTAATCATGTCTAAAAGCTACTATATCAGAAGAATACCAACCCCCAAACCCAAAGGAGAAAAGTAATATAAGGCATTGGAGTTTAGGGACTAGGAGTATCTCTTAATAGGTGCCCCAATAATAATATCTCCAAACTTGTGGTCATGATGAATGATATACCATAAGAGAGTTGGGGATTAGACTTCGAGAATACTATAAAATAGGTTCTCAAACAAGAACACTCCCAAAATTACAATCTTGATAGATAAATTAGTGCAAAATGATTGAGAATCTGAATTCGAGGAAACCAATAAATGAACACTCAAATAAGAACACTCTCAAATTCATGATTCTAATATATAACTTAGTGTAAAATGGTTGGAGATCAAACTTTGGGGAAACCAATAAGAAAGTACTCAAATAAGAACACTCCTAAAATATTAATCCCAAAATATTAATCCCAATAGATAAATTAGTGTAAAATGGTTGAGGATTGGACTCAAGGGGAACTCATAAATGAGTACTCAAATAAGAACACCAAAAATCATGATACTGATACATAACTTTGTGTACAATATTTATGAAATAGACTTTAGGGAAACTAATAAACGAGAACTCAAACATGAGGAAGGCCAAAACCCCAACTCTAAAAAATATAGAATATATGAACTAAGTACAAGAGTTGGCCCTTAGAGGTTTGGAGTACCTTTTAATAAGTACCTTGATAAGAAAATATCTAAACTCAATATTATGATGAATGACATAACATATAATAGTTTGGGATCAGACTTTGAGAATACCACAAAATGAGTACTTAAAAAAGAGAATGAATGAAACCCTAACTTTGAAAGAGAATAAAATCTAGATGCAAGAGTTGGGCTTTGGGGATCTAAGAGAACTCGTTCCAAAATGAGATGATCAATACAAAGCCTATATGTTTGATGTCGAGTATCTAGGTTCACAAGGGAGTGATGTCATCATGATGCCACAAAATAGAAAACATCCCCAAACTTTGATAAGAAGATTTCAAAAGGAAAAAAAAACCTATATAGCTAAGGCACATCAAAACCAAAAAACAAAACAAAAAAGGAAAACACAAAACAAGGAAAGCAAAAAAAATATGACGAAGTGTAAACAACAAGACAAGAAAAACGTGTGCTTTAGAACACAACCACACACAATGGAAACAATTACTACAACAAATCCCTATGATTTGCTCCATTTTTTGCTCTGTTTTTGCTTCCACCCATTGTTTTAATGTATTTTTTGCCAATTTTTTGAAAATGTCGGCACCATTTATCAGGATGGCACTATTTTGGCATTTATTTGCACCGGTCAAGACAAGTCGACGCTAATTAAGGCGCTCATTGGCACCGAAATTAGTGTCATCTTTAGCACTGATATTGTCTTCGAGTGTGGCACCACAGTTAGCATCGCCTTTGGCTCCAATTTTAGCTTCGAGTTTAACACCACTTTTAGCTCCCGCTTTAGCTTCGATTTTAGCTTCAAGTTTAGCGCCGGTTTAGACACCCCTATGTCGAAGAGACTTATTTATATGTCTCATCGACAATTTCAAATAGTGAAATGTCAACAAGATACAAGCATATCAAGGAGAGAATCACTTACATCGCGTCGACATGGTATATCTACAAGTGCTCGGTGAAACACAACTCTTGGATATAACAAAGTAGTGTCGATGAGACATTGAGATATTGGTAAGACAAATAAGATAGTCTCATCGACACTCTTCAAGTAATGATCAAAAGCATACACTGCTATACTGCTGGGAAGGTGAGCAACATATGCGGTAGAGAGGTATACACCGCAACCCCACAACAAGAAGCCTTGAGCAAGGCGGTAGTGCGGTAAAGAATAGAAGGGAAGGGAAAAAACCCACCATACCACAATGGGTATAATAAGAGATGGCGGTAGTACGGTAATCGTGGCATCATTACAATTTACATCACTAAATGCAACAAATCACATCAGTCACAATCCATTCAAATAAATCATTTAAGGAATCAAGAATATAGCCCTCAAAAATACTCTAAAAATCTAATAAACATACTCTAAATTTTTTATCGAAATCTTATTTTCAAGCATAGCCTACTAGAATGGAGTTTTCATTTTAATAAACATACAATAAAAGCTTTGTTGAAACCTTATTTTCAGGCGTAGCCCACCAAAATGGAGAAGAGTTTCAATAAAGAATGACAAAGAATGGTAAGGAGGCATAGGATTCATTGTTGTTTATCTCATTCTTGCTCTAATCAACAAGGGTTACAATGTTTGTGCTACTGTTTGTAATCCAGGTATTTAATTGACATATTTTTGCATAATCTCAAATTCCTTCAAATGCTTTTAAAGTATCAATGTATCCTATATAGGGTTTAGAACAACTTCTTTTAATCTAAAAAAATAAATCAGATGCTTTTGAAGTATCAATGTGTCCTATATAGGGTTTAGAATAATTTCTTTTGATTTAAAAAAATAAATAAACGATGTATTATCCTGTGATTAGATAATATGATGCATATAAAGCAAGTCCTTCATACTTGCCATTGTTCCAAACCACCACTCACTGTCTTGCTTAAAATGTTGCCTCCATAAGCACAATAGCATGTTTTAAAATCATGGTTGCCAGTGATTGACCATTAAGGTCACTACTTTCATCAAGATACAATGATATTTTTGTCTTCAAAATTAAGGCATTATGCAAGATAACATTATGAATTGTTTGTTGTGTACAATTTGATTTTCTTGCACATTTACTGCTTTGCTAACTGCCTTTAAGACTAGATATTACACCATCAGCTACAATCTCAAACAACTCACTCACTATCACTTGAAGATTCCTTTCATGATCATCCTTGTATAAAATCAAACTATGCCCTATAGACTGCCTACTTACTTACTAATATAGGGGACTCATTGTTTCATGGTATTTTGAGTTTTATTTAGAAGGGGTTAATATGTGGCATTTTTATGTGCAGGAAAGATAGATTGTGATGCAATGTTTAGGTATGGACGGTTCAGGTAAAATTGGATTGTTATCGGTGTCATAACCAAGTTGGATTGTACCTTGAGCCGGTGTGAAACACTTCTGGGTTTTTTCACTCAGAAGCAGAACTTGTGTGTAGGAATTTCCAAATATCCAACAAAGGAAGTTCCTACATTCTAAAGATAAAATCATAAATCTGCTTATCCAATTTCTGATCCAACCTTACATCTTTAATATCCGATAGAGAAAGTTTGTACATTCTAAAGATAAAATCATAAATCTGCTTATCCAGCTTCTGATCTAATTTGAGGTCTTGAATATTGAACAGAGAAAGTTCCTAAATTCTAAAGATAAAATAATGAATTTTATTGGTCCAATTGGAGATCCAATTTTAGGTCGTGAAGCTCCAACAGAGAAAGTTCATACATTCTAAAAATAAAATCATAAATCTGTTTGGTCCAATTTGAGGTCCAAATTTAAGGATTTGTATTTTTAATTATAATTTTTGACATTTGTCTTGATACAAATTGTTACTTTAGAAGTATGGTATTTTTTTTCTTCTAATGTTTTCAACCCTCATTTTAGGGAAGAGCTTCAAATATGGTTTCTTCATATGGAGACTACACTTTTCCGCTATAGGTTCCATCTAGAAACACCAGAAGCTTAGGCATTGTCATACTCAGGTACAACAGAGTTTGAGGTTACCTTGTTCTCCTTGATACAAAATGTTGTCCTTAAATCCCTCTTAAGCAACATTCACTATTATGCACTTCATCATTGTACCTTTCATGCATTCAATTTAATTTGTTATGTGGAAACATGTTGTCTAGTCTGTCTTTGCAAGTGATGACTATTGTGTAAGCTTTTAATCTACATGACTACCCCTCATGTTCAATTCTTGTGACTGTTATGATGCTTGGGGCTACTTACTTTTAACCAGACTGTTAATGAAAACTATCTTGGAATCCTTGATGATTGGTTTTGTCAGAATCATGGCTATGTTGATAGTGGAATGTTCTTATTAATAAGGATAAATCTTTATCAATAAGGAGATTACCCCTTACCAACATACTCCACTATCCTTGCAAAGATTGATCTTTAATGCTTCATGGATGGTTTACTTGTGATTATCCTTCTCAAATGAAACAATAGGGCAGCAGGCTGGGCTCAGCCCTTGTGGGAGCCACATTTCACCCCACATGTTGTAACCAGATAAACAAAACAATCTAATTTTATCTATACTTGCACAATGAGAAAACATGTTAGATAAAACCGAGCATATGATATATATGTTTGATAACTTTCTTGTTTTCCTGGACATCTATTGTATACAAGTTATTTGAATGCACATGATGATCAAATTATATGTTTATAGATGTATGCACATATTTTGATTGGTGATCCTTCATTGCTCTAACAACACTCTTCTCACTCAAATGTAGGGAACCTAGGAGCAACAAGGAAGACATCAACTTGGAGGTTTAGACAAGTGGGAAGATTGAAGATGGTGCAAAACAAAGCAACCGGGATTCATCATTGTCCCCTTTCTCTTTATGTGCATTTTTCTCTTTTGTATCTATAAATGTAGAGTTTTTCGATTATATGCATTCAAATAGTCAGCTCCATGACTTGTGTGGAACAACATACATTTACATTATCAATAAAGACTACATTTTTGAAAGGATTGTGCAATCTTTCCTATATTATATATATCTACATAAGTGCAATCTAGTAATGTAATCTTCTAATTTTGTTTATGCACATGAATGTAATGTAGCAGAAATAAAAATGTACCTTACTCTTCACTTGAAAATCACAAAATCTCTACCTGATTGAGCTATTAACTTTTGTGTCTTCATGAACATATGTTGATACAAAATGAATGGAAGAAGCATCCAAGTAATCCATTTTTTTCTGCCAACAATTCATACCAAAGATTGAACAATTTAAGGATATTGCAATAGGTAATTTGTATCGACACAAATAATATAACTAAAGCATTTCAAAGTTTAGGCCATAAGAATCATCCTTTTTTAAACATGGATTGTGTTGTAGCCAAAATTCCATCCTAATTATTTTTGCATACTTCCATTTTCACTCATCTTTTACATCCACCATATGCATAAAATTCTTGTCATAATAAGTTAAATTTAATAAAATCCCTCACATGAGCTTCCAAATAAAACCTGTGATCACAACATCAAAGTGTATTCCTCCTTTGAAATACTCCTATGATTGCTCATAGCATATCGCCAATACAACACCATGTCGATGAGAGTCCCTCCAAAGTCTCCCCGACATTAGCACAAAGCACAGATCAAAAATGTAGATGAGACACCCCTATGTCGAAGAGACTTATTTATATGTCTCATCAATGATGTAAAATAGTGAATGTCAACAAGATACAGGCATATCGAGGAGAGAATCACTTATGTCACATTGACAAGGTATATCTACAAGTGCTTGGTGAAACACAACTCTTGGATATAACGAAGTAATTGTTGATGAGATAGTGGCATATCAGCAAGAGACATTAACTTGTCTCATTGACACCTGCAACCAACATTGGAGGAACATAAGATCTAATGTCGATGAGACATTGAGATATTGGTAAGACAAATAAGATTGTCTCTTTGACACTCTTCAAGTAATGATCAAAAGCATACACCGCTATACCATCAAGAAGGTGAGCAACATATGTGGTAGAGCGGTATACACCGCAACCCCACAACAAGAAGCTTTGAGCAAGGCAGTAGTGTGGTAAATAGTAGAAGGGAAGGGAAAAACACCGCCATACTAGCATATCAAAGAAACAACAAGAATTTTAATTAAAATTCTCTTTGACGGTTATGAAATCATGATTAGTTCGACTGATGTGACTAACAAAAATATCAATGAGACTACTGCTATTAATGAAGAACTTGATCATAAAGGTGGCGCGAGCACCATTTATGAACTAGGGTTGGATGAACTGTCCTAAAATTTGATAAATATGGCCTCAAAGAAGTTGAAATCACTGTGAATTGTAATTAAAGGATTTGGAGAACCAAGTTGGACAGTGGTAGGCAGCTGGAAATTTGTTGCATTTATCTAAGTAAGTGGTCTAGACTTAGCTCAAAGTATTTTCTTAGTAAGTAGATGAAAGCATTGCATGACTGGGGTTGAGATGGAAAAAACCCCAGGCAAACAGAAAGTAAAAAGACAGAAAACTGAAGCTAGGCAATTGAATCAAGACTTAATCAATCAGTGTCCTAGGTCTAGGCCAAAATCCAAAAGAATAGCACAACTTAACCCATCGTGTGTGACATTAGTAGATAAACAAAAAAATATGGGAGATGTATGGACTCCATGTAGGGGTTACGACCTCTTTATTTATCATTATAGGAAGAAATTTTGGCATAGCCCAGTGTCAAACTCATGGAATCTGACTCATGGAATCTGAATTTGGGTAAACTTGTAGTACCCACCGTCTTTGTGAATGTAGAGTTAATAAAGTTTTTGACAAAGAATTACAATCCGAAGATGAGAGCAATTCATTTGCATGATGGGTCACAGTTCATGGTCATAAAGCCAAATTATATTTCCATGATTTTTTAGCTAGACACTTCCCTGAAAAAAATTATGAATCAGAGACTTGTTGGAGGAATACCACACCATGGACACAAGTTACAAGAGGTGGAAATTTCCTCTACATAGGGTTAAAGGTGTGGGTAACCAAACTATGAGGTTCTCTAGTGAAGAGAAGCCACCATTCTCTATGGCTTTGTTTGAAGAATACTTTTAATACACTTATTACTCATGTGGTCAAGTACTAGGAATTGATGTTCCTGAGAACATGACAATTTCTCCCATGATTTTAGCCAGAGACATCCAAAGCCATAATACCTGACCCTATGTTTATGCAGATTATTTATCGGAGGCCATCAATAATGCACTCAATATCATCAAGAATGACAATGAAGCCATTAATTTCAAGCACTATTCTCTTTTCATGCACATGATATTATACAAAGGGTAGGTGATGGGGATATGGGGTGAGGAATTAAGAATAAAAGACTTAGATAATGATGGAAATTCAAGGCTTGTACAAATGTGGACATCTGTGTGGGACAACAGGTGTGGGAGGTCCCACTACCTATATTTTGAGGAATATTTTTTCAAACCACTATACAAGATGCTAGGCCACAAATGTGACTACAACCTCTCCCGAGAGATCTTAATATTTCTCCAACCAAAAGATATGGGTCATGAAGCAGGGATAAATCACAATTGGGGGACTGGTACATGTTTGGGGATTGTACTGTTATCAGGGTTTATGGATTTGAAGTTGCACCTTATTTGTTGCCTAAGACTGTGCCAAACAGAGTTGCTTATTTAGAGATCATAAGGAAATTGTCATTTTTAGCTTTCATGCATTTAAAGAGCTATGGGAGGCAGAATTTCATGCCTTCCACTTTATGCTTTGGTGATTTCACTATTATCTCTAATTCAGGCTATGACTTGGTTAGTGGAAAACTAGATTATTATGGATGTCGGTTGGCAACAAAAGGGAAAATTTTGATCCTGAGCACTTCATTTGTGATCCCAAAATTTCTCAGAAATTGAAAGGGTATGAGCATAGTTTCCTTTTGGAAGATGTCATCATAAATTGTGAAGAAAAAGAAAAGATGGTGAGAATGAATGCCTACAGTAGGGTTATGATGGCTGAGGCTTGGAAGGTGAATAATAATCCAGGCTACGTAGGGGCTTTCCTTGAGGTACAAGATCCCATAGAAAGAATTGAACAGTTAATCCTCCATGAAGAAGAACTAATAAGAGATGTGTCACTTGTGGCATTTGAAAGAGGAAGGGGCATCAATCCTAGGAGGCAAGTAGAAAATATCACACCACTAGATCACTTATCACCTCAGCCTACTACTAAAGTGAGCTTTTTAGTTGGTTCCCCATCCATGGTAGAAGAAGTCTCACAGTTTAATGCTCCTATTATACCCCAATATGAGATGCCATTGGAAAGAAGTGTGATCACCTTTGAAGCTTCTAATGAGCTATCAGATGATGTGAGGCATCGTGCAAGTTAGGAATTTGTTGCAGATGATACTTTTATGTAGACCCCTGAATTTAAGTCATTTATATATTAGTATAAAGGAAGACTAATAAGAGAAAGGTTAAAGGACATTGACCCTCAAAAAGAGGCTTATGCCTTGAAAGAGTTGCAACATGAAGTTGATAGGGAAATGAGAAACATGACTATTGAAAGAGGAAGAGCATTATTGCAAGAAGCTAGAGTTATGCTCCTTCCTGGGTGGGATATTAGTTTAGCCATTGTGTTTGATAGCTTTTTGAAGAGAAAGAATAAAACTTTGCAAATAACGGATGAAGTAGGTGACATGGTCTATACAGGGTCAAGGTACAATCTTGATAATAATAAGCCTTCTCTCATTGAACATGATCAAATTTTTGGATATCTCCTGGTGCGAAGAGTAGGGGAGACAGATCCCTTGGAGATTGTTGAATTGAATGTGAATGTAGCCAAATTCACCAAATCCTAGATTCAAAATCTAGTAAGAGATAACTAGTGGCTGATAGAGGAAAATGACAGGTTGAAACAAGAATTAACCAACTACAAAGATAGGCTACCTACTTCTCCAAGGCTTTACTCTCCTTTAATTGAACATGAAAGAAAAGTGTTAGAGGCCATGTCTGAGACTGCTCAATTGAAGCATAAATTTGAAAAAGCTCAAAAGGAACAAGAAGAACTAAAAAGAAAATTGAAGGCTACTGCTTTTGAAGTAGCATCAGGGATAATTTGTATGAAATTCAAAGATATGTTCCAACATGCAGATGGTGTCTGGCATGCTCACAATGGAACATACAAGGCCCTCATGGAGCATGGAAGTTTGCTTGATAGGATGGAGGAAATGGAATCCCATATCAAGGAAAAAGATGGAGATAATAATGCTTTGCTCCAAGAATCTCAGAGCCTCATGAATACACATGAAAACTTCCAAAATATCTTGACATAGGAATTGAATGACTTCAGCCAACCACTATGTATGGCCATGCCAGAGTTCTTTAAAGAAACAGATTTGAAGGATCAGGAAACTTGGAAAAATGAGATATCAAAATATTTTCCAGGCATCCTTGATGACATCAATGATGAGAATGAGGTACTTAGGAAAATGCATAAGCAGCTCGGGAGGATTGCTGGATTAGAGAATGTAATGACAAACACTCTACAGAATGCAAATTCCCAAGAGAAATACATTGATCACATGTCAAAGGTTAATTTGTTCCTTGCACAAGCTATATGAGGAGGTAGTTAGAGTTTGGTTGTTGTGGATGCATTAACATGGAGCTTGAGCCTTGAATAGATCTTAGGTGGTCACGAGTGCTTGCTGATGATTAATGGACTATGGTGCATCCAACAATAAACTATTTTTAAGTTTCTATGTTATGTTAATTATGCTTTAGTTAAGAAATGATGTAACTTTTGTGAACAGAACTAAAGCTTGTTGCTTCCCTTACAAATAGGGAAACCAAGGTCCTCTTTTGATCATCATATCATCATCATTTCAATCCATTAGAATAAATACTAGACCATCTCATCCACTTATTCATATCAAAAGAACTCATGTTATGTATGTTTATATTTTGAGCAATATAATGGAGCAGATACATTATAACTCATAATCCATTTTCAGTGTTCAATTGTTGTTTCGATTTTCATGCTTATTTATTGCTTTACTATCTCCAAAGTGGTCTCTTCAAGTTGTTTAAATCTGCAAGATTTATTAGGTCACATTTGTTGTTACTATGTGGATGCTTTGATTGGTTTCTGGTTAGGTGTGAATTAAAGTCCTTTCAAATAATTTACTTTAATTGGTTTGTATTAAGGATTAAATTCCTCTTAGAGATTGGCACCCTCTTATGGTCTAAAAACCTACGTTTTTGAGACCCAACAAATTGCAAATAACTCTAAAAATTTAGAAGTCTATGAAACAGTGTATATATTCTATGAAATAGTGTATATATTCTTGTACTTGTATATTCTGTAAAACATTCCTTATTTTCTATGAAACAGTGTATATATTCGTGTATGTGTAAATATTCTTTTACTGTTGTGTCTATTAAAGAAAATACAGTTTGAATGAAAAATGCTTCACCCTTTTTTGTAAGTGAGTATGTGAATTATTGTTTAAAGAAAAATCTTACAGTGTTTATATTTTCAGTTTACTAGTTTCAAATCTTCATTTGCTATGTATATAAAATTGTATGTGCTCTTTATCTCTAATGACATAAAACAGTAATGTCATCAAAATCAGGGTTTTCAATTTCAACACCATCATTGTCCACATTTTTCATATCCTATTCACTTTGAAGTACAATCATCAAAATTTTATTTTTATTTCTTGTCCCAGTTAATCTTGATTCCTTTCAGTGCAACACAATAGGTTGCATGTTAAATTTCAAACATTTTCTTTGCATTTTTTTTTGTATATATTATTTTCTTAGTGCATCATTATGTAACAACAATTTCACTTCTGAGATATACAGTAGAAATAAATGAAAGCACATGTTTTATTTGTCAAGGGAAATGTATGGTGAATACCCTATGTCTTTCAGATAAGTGTGCAAGTGAAATAAGACATAACTGATTGAATCTGATTTTCTAGTATACAATTTTTTTTTATGTGCTTTTTACTTTTTGCATGTGAATTACCCTCAGAAAGAGACTACTTATCTTTTCTTAAATGAAGCCTTTACATTTGTTGTCTATGAAAGGAATTTATTGCTTGACAACAGGTTCGTGAACTTCATAAAAATTAAGATTGGTGTAAAAGGCCATCCCCGCAAATGTTGTTTGGTCTAGAATTATAATGGAAAATAAAAAAACTTGCTAAGAGAATAAAACAGGTTTTCAATTGTCCAAGTACAACATATTATTACTGAAGCATTTCAAAGTTTAGGCCATAAGAATCATCCTTTTTTAAACATGGATTGCAAATAATTCTAAAAATTTAGAAGTCTTGGTCATTAACATTATTGTCTGCTACAATGTCATCTAGTGTATCATTGTCAAAGTTCATATGTTCTTTCAAGTATTTAATATTATCATTATCCTCATCTTGACCTGCATCATCTTCATTAGCATTGAAATTTGACTGTAGACCATCTATATTGTTACCAGATGTATTTGGATCATCATTTTCTATACCATCCATATTGTTGTCTTCCATAACATCATCTAACTCTGGATTGTTGTCTTCTTGTGCCTGAACATAACCATCTTCAACATCATCATGGATGTCAATTTCTTTGATGTTCTCTAATCCCTCTCTCTCATTTTGTTGGCCATCATTGTTTTGCTCAATATCCACTAATGCATTGTCAAATACATGCCTTAATCTTGGATCATAATATATGACAAATATCCATTTCGGGTCCAAAATATCTTCATAGAAAAATACTTGCACATGAACGACATACATATATTAGACGTATGTTATAACAATTTTATTGATTAATAAACACATGTATATATTTGCAATAAGCTATGAATCAATAGATTAATGATCACTACCGCTTCTTGTTTGAGTTAAAGAAGTACCTGCTCACAATGAATTGGTAGAACATAAGGCTCCTTATCCTCTGGTAGGAACGATGAGGAATCTATAGAAAACAATCCACTATGGGTATCATGTCTATATGTCCTCTCAAATGCTTCATACCATCTACACTTAAAAATACAACATTTAAAAGAGTGGTAATCCAACTCAATAATTTCTTGTAATTTCCCAACATATTGTAGATTTCCTTCAATTATATTCTTATCTTTTGAGCTTGATCCACTAGATTTCTTGAAGTCAACCATGATGCCACAATTGAAGGATCGTCTCTTTACATCTACACTTTCTACACGATAATGTTGACCATATGCCCACATTGCTAGATATTTCCTTGCCTGTGAAAGAGCATTTATTTCAGTGAAAACAAATATAATGACGAATATTAAAATAGTTAAGACTGTCAAAATTGTAAGGAAACAACATTTTGTAAAATTCCAAATGTACCTTTCTTTCACATCCTCTAGACATGTTGATTTCATCTTTTGTTATGTTTGAATCTATACTTGCATCTTCTATTTGATTTTGAATTTGTTCAGTAGCCCATTCTAGTGGGAAATCTTTGCCCCATTCCCCAAGAAGATGAGTGGGAAATGGAGTATTCCTTAGGTTTGATCTCTTAAACTATCTGCTTACTTCTAACACTTCTCTCTTTTTATCATACAGATCAATCCATTTGTTCATAAAGTCCATGTGGTACAAAATGAACTTGTCGAGTATAGAACTTTTGTCTACACCTATTACATGTCAACATGTTTATTTCAAACTCTAAATGTCATGCTGTTAATTTGACAAATAAATTATAGCGTAAATTAATGATTGCAAGAAAAACAACCACACTAATCGTGAATTTACTTACTAATTTGTACTTCAACACCATTAGATTGTGGTTTTTCTCCATCAATAATATCTTATGCTCGTTCTTCATCCCAGATGCGTGGGCCATCTTCAAAATACTTACCAAGGAATTCACATAGGAAGAAAAATGCTTCATTCAATACATACCCTTTAGCCATGCAACCCTCTGGATGTGCCTTTTGTCAGACATATCTTTTAAGAGTTTTCATATACCTCTCAAAGAAAAAATCCACCTCGTTGATACGACACCTGCCAATTCAATGTCATTGACTAAGTGTATAAGTAAATGGACTTGTAGGTCCATGAAACTTGTAGGGAGCTCCTTCTCAAATACACATACAATTTCTACAATTTCCTTCTTCCACTTTGGCACTTCAGAGTCATGGATCTCCTTGAAGGTCACCCACCTAATATAAGAATATTAAATTAGTATGAACCTTTAGTCATAAATTAAAATGCAATATAATATCTCTATGTCTCTCACACATGAACATTTCATATAACCACATACCTTGTAAATGCTGACAATCGACTTATGGCATTCCTTAAGTCAACTGTAAGACAAGAATCCCCCCCTAATTGCCAATGGCATGATATGCTATCAAACACGTTTATGAAAAGGTCATTAGTAATTTTTTCTCACACAACAAAATATCAAAATAAATTTAGTGCTTAATCAATGTTACCAGTAAATGTTAAATGTTGATATATAATACCTTCTTTAAATTATGAAAATCATGTGTTTTAAATCCTGTGATATGTCCATCAATTGTAAAAGCTTTAGCCAATGATGACCCATAGCCAGTAGGTGTCCTTATTGAACGAATGACATTTTTTAGTTGGTCTAGCTCTTTTTTTTTCAAAATCCATGGAGCTTCTACATATGTTTCATTTTCCTTGTTTGGCCACAAATGTTTTCTATCAAATTTGGTACGCGAAAGAGCAATATCTCTCCTCGAAGACAAGGTGTCTTCTTTGCCTAATATGTGTCAAAATATAGAATCTGGGACATTTTTGAAGATGTGCATAGGATCTAATAGGTGAGATATTAATAGATCCTTTCAGTAAGGGAGCACATAAAATATGCATTTCCTTTTCATTCCTTCTAGCATATTAACTACAACTTGTTCTAGTTCTTCAATTCAATCACCCCGATCAAAAAAATCCTCCCAAGCTTTCAATTCAGCATCTTCATACTTCTTAAGCCAATCACCTGGACCCATAATCATGGGAGGGCCTCTATTTTCAAGTTTTCCATCAAATTGATTCTTCAAATGATTTCTAAACCTATGATCTAGTGGTAGAAAAACCTTGTTTGTGTAAATAAATTTATGTAGATCTTTAGAATACTACCCTTGAAATTTTTTTGCACATCTTGGACATGCAAATATCCCCTTTGTTTGAAGCCCTGCATTTCAATAAGGAATGTTAATAACATAAAAAAAATAGTATAAAACTAAGTATTAAAGTTGGGATGAAAATAAATTATGAATGTAAATATGTAAATATTTTATCTTACCATAACAAACACCAAGTCCTGGGAAATCATGAATAGTCCAACATAGCACACCATACAACATGAAGGACCTATTTGATGGAGGACGTAATATGTCATACATTCTTATGCCTTTCCATAACAGTTGCATCTCATCAATAAAAGGCGCAAGATAAAAATCCATGTTTTTAACTTGATGTTTTCCTGGAACAATGAGAGTTAGCATAAGTTGCTCCTTTCTAACACTCATCCATGGGGGCATATTGTATACTATCAATCTGACTGGCCAAACACTATAATTTGAGCTCAGGAAAGAGAATGGGCACACTCCTTCAGTTGCAAGACCAAAATTGATACTACGGGGTTCATCTTTGAATTTTGTTGGCCATTTTTCCTCAGTGTTTCATTGCTTTGGAGTCGGCCCGAATTCACATGAATCCATCTTTACTCTTGTTCTTTGCATGCCGGTCCATCAATTGTGCTAGTGAATTACAACAAAACATTTGTTGAAGTCTAGGTATAATTGGCATGTGACATAAAACCTTCTTTGGAATTGTAGGACCTTGTACATCTGTATGATATCTCTTCTCTTTGAATACAGGGAATTCTACCTTGTTTTCATATTCATCTTTGTATAAAATGTAGTCATTTTTACATGAATGAATTTGCTTATATTCAATCCCCAACTCAACCAACAATAGATGTGCCTCTCTGCAAGTTGATGGCAACACATTCTCTTCAGGGAATATTTTAGTTTTTAGTGCCATGTAAGATTGCTAGAGATTAAATCAATTGAATGTTTGAATTATGATGAACATGTTTGATATGTCAATCTATACTAGGACTATGTTATATACAATATATGGTTTTAAAATCCCCTTAAAGAAATATAAACGAAGTTGATGAATGTTTATGAATTATGTACACCAAATGACAATGCAAAGTAAGAAATAGATTTCAACTCACTTCAGTAGGGTAGTGAATCCTTTGTCTAACCAACCAAATAGTGACTTGATTTCTAATAATATTAATGTGCATGCTAGTTTTGAGGTTCTACTTGCAACTGATTTGAACACGGGTGTCTATGTTGCTTGCTTGATGGAGTCTTTGATGTTGTTATCATCAACATTATGTTGGTGGTAATTACCCATGCTATCATTGTTACTGTCAACCATATCACCATTATTTTCATAATTGTTTCCATCCCCAAAGAAACCTGTAAGCATTTCATTCAATCCTTCTTCATGCACTGCATTTTCACTATCATGATCATCATCATTAAGGCTAGGTGGCATGTCATCAGTGTATGCGACTCTCATCAGCTCTTCAAATTTCTTAGGTGGTAGTGTTCTCTTCAATCTTGCTATTGTTGCTTTGGTATGGTTTAAAGGATGGTTTGGATCATCTCGTCCAAATATTAATAACCCAATTGGATCTTGGGTATTAGTATGTGTTTCATCAAAATCTTCTACCTATCAAAAAATGCAAGCATTATTTAATGTTTGGAAACAATTGGATAAACCATAAATGTATCAATTTCAAAGAAATATAATCAAATATAGCTTAAAAAATAAAAATAAAAATTATATGAACATATATACCTACTTCTTCTTCAGTGTAATCATTTGTTGTGTCTGCAGTATCCATTGTCATATCCTCTTCCACCCACTGTCATCTACGTGATTTAATAGTTTTAGGTCTACGTCCACATACATATCTTCTTCTTTTGCTAGTTGAACACTCAAGCTCTGCATTTGCTCCAATCTCCATCTAAAATAATCAACAACATGCATTAATTTATGTCAAGATTGGATAATACATTATAGATTTCAATAATACTGTGAAAAAAGATGAATGTATCACAAAATACCATCATATCATTTTTTCCCAAGTTAAGTCAAAATTTGAGTACTTGATGTCCCACTTCATCCATTTTGTCCTCATTTGATATGACACGATTTGTTTCCATGGCCTCGTCTCTCCCCTATAATACAAAACATAGTAAATAATGTTTAGTACACCAATTATATCATTTCAACGAGTATGCTATCCAACACAACTCACTTTAGTCATATATTTGACATATTGATATCTCCTCTATGTTGTAGCATTTGTGAATTCATAAACACCTTCCTCCTTTGGTTGAGGTTGCTTGCTCTTCTTACCTTTATTATATCTGCAGATTTCGTTGTCTCATCTATTTCCACCCACTTTCCTCTCAACAATTTAGTATTTCTACGCCATCCACGTCCTATCTCCACGGCCTCCTCTATGAATAAAAATGCTACCACATAAGCTTTCACCGCACTACCTTTGAGAAGGAAGAAGCAACTTGCGGGAACACAGTAAAAACTGCTCTGCCGCACTGAGTTGATGAAGGAGCCGCGAGACAATAGTGGTCACCACACTATCGCACACCAATTGTAGAAGACTTGTGGGAGTCACTGCAACACCACTAGGAATAGAAGGAAGACTCGCGTGCCACCATAGAAGCTTTTTCCGCACTACCATCGAGAAGGATGAAGCACCTTGCGAGACCGTGGTAAAAACTGCTCTACTGCACTGAGCTGATGAAGGAGCCATGGGACAACGGTGGTCACAAAAAGAAGGTAGGAGTTGGAATTATTTCCAACACTCTAAATCTTGTGATACACAACAATGAAAATAGTCATTATACAACAATGATAGGTGCACTTGGTGCCACCTTAGGCACCCCAAATAGATTACATTAATAGCCAAAAGTTGGTGCTAAAGTTGGCATTAACTAACGTCGAATAAAACGTCAACTAAAGTGCCGACTATTGAATCAAAATTGAAAATTTAAGAATTTCCCGCGTAAAGGAAGAAATTAGACGACAAAAAAGGGAAAAATGTCACGTGAAGGAAGAGAGCAGGGCGCTACCAATAACTGATGAGAATTTTGATTTAGTTTGCAACACCATAGGTAAGGTTACAATTTTTTTTCTTCGTTGAATTTGTGATTGTTTATTACTCTTTGTATCTCATTTGAATTCGTGATTGTTTATTGGTTCGTGGCCTCTAAATTGTCCTATCATTATAAATTGTAAAACCTTTGAGAAACCAATAAAAATATTTACCCTACCCATTTGAGCTTTGGCTCAAAATATTATAGCAAAAAGCCAAGATGCCTCTGTATTCTTTTCCTAACCTGGGTATTAAGGAAATAGTGAACTGTTTGGAAAATCTAGGAATTGGGTCGGTCACTGCTGAGCAACTACCGAAAATAAATGTAGAAACCCCTTGGTTTTTCCCAGTCATGCCATAGTCACCAGTGCCATGCCAAATTCGTGCGAGATTGCATTATGAAAGAGTTTTCATGATAAGGTTATCAACACTAAGCAAACCCAGTGAACATAATTGCCCTAAGTTATCAGACTAAGCAAACCCAACGAACATGTCACTGTTGAGCAATTGCTAAAAATAAACGTAGAAACCACTTGGTTTTTCCCAGTAATGCCATAGTCACCGATGCCATGACAAATTCGTGCAAGATTGCATTATGAAAGAGTTTTCATGATAAGGTTATCAACACTAAGCAAAGCCAGCGAACATATTTTCCCTAGGTTATCAACACTAAGAAAACCCAACAAACATATTTTCCCACAAAACATAACTTTCATACCACAATCTGGACGAAAAATTTCATACCTGACAGTGTGTACTTCGTTTGCCTCCACAGACTAGACAAAAATAATTTTCCCTGGGTCACCTCAAAATGTTAAGCAATAGAAAGAAGCGAGCATTGTCAGCAAACTCTGGCCACAATGATGTAATTCATTGTCAATTTATAGATTTGTAAATGTTTCCATTGTTTCTTTGAATCTTACATTTTAGTTTTTTATTTCAAAATTTAAAAGAAGAATATATATATATATATATAAAGAAGAATATATATATGGACATGAGACTGACAAAGATAAAGAGGAATTGGCTTCCATATTGATGGTAGAGGCAATGAACAAATTGGTTAATGTGGACTGGACAATGCTTTCTAGATACATAGAAAAACAATCTGATAATGCCCCTCAAACATTGCAAACAAATCAATTGTGTCAAAGGGAATCAATTGATTCCCCAACCAGTCCTGGATTGAACAAAATATCCAGGAGGAAATTAGTTACAGTAAACTCTAAGAATGTGGAACAGGGAGCAAAGAATTCCAATGTCCCAACCACTACTGGGACACATACTTCTTCCACTGCGCCATGTTATCAATCTTGCATTGGTAGCTACAATATGAAGATAGATTACAAGGTGGTTTCAGGGGAAGTCTGAATGATGGATGTTGGGAAAACGTGTGAATAGGTTGAAGGAATCATGCCTTCAACGGTTCAAAGACCATCTACATTTGCCATTCTCACAGATACCCATGCAACTAAAAAAAGCATTTATCCATGACATAGAGACTAAATTTGGCACAGGTTGGTCTATAAAGAAGATAAAGCTACAAATGTCTCAAAACTGCAAGAGATTTCGGTGCAACCAAACAAAGAAGATAAAAAAATCCCTCCTGAGCTAAGGCATAAAAGAAGGCCAATTGATGTAAGTGTGAAAGTATGGAAAGAGCTTGTAAAAGCATATGAGAAGTTCAATGCACGGAGGAAGTCTGGTGAGGAGAGTACGCAGGTATTTGAATTTGCTCATAATATTATATCAAATTTATTAAATGATATTTAAATTTTATTTGTGCATAGTTAAATTCAATTAGTATATGTTTCGAGATAAGGCCTCCAAGGCTAGGCTTGAGAAACTTCGTGCCACGTATCGCAGTGGCCATAAAGGTTTACAGGCTTTGATCTATACATTTGTAAGTATATTTAGTATGTTAAATGATATATTTTTTTATTTCCTTGGAAAAAGTAAATGATTGCATATTAATTAGTTTAAGTAGTCCATGTGCCATGTTTTGACAGGACGAGAAATATGGCTGTCGTCCAAAGCAATTTGAAAAGAATATGTTACAAAAAAAAATGTGGAATGATTTTGTACTCTCGATGGAGAATGAGGTATCAATAGTTGAGTTTCAATAACTTAGTTGGATATTGTTGTGTTAATATGTCAATTTGCATCTCTTGTGTTGAGTTGTTTATTGATGCGTAGGATGAATAAATAGAGCTCAAAACTTATGATTACAAGATGACCATTTATGTGCATGAATAAATAGTAGAAGGATGTAGATGAAATACGTAATGGTTGTTTGTCATAGAAGTCAAACTACCGAAGTAACAACATTGACCGAGTTAACATATATGCATCATTTGCATAACAAATGTTAATCAATACATTGAATTTTGAGATGCGTTGAAATAATTAAAAAAACATGTTTTGGGGAAAATATCAATAGTGTGGGGGAAGAAAGCATTAACACTAATAAAAGCATTTTCTATTTTTCTTTATACACCATTTGTAAATTTTCCTTGGATGATAGTATTGAATTTCTATATGGTGTACCCCTTAAATGTCCTACATGTTACAAATATGGAATAACAATGTACAACTTTGTATCGAGTCCAAAGGCTAAGGCATTCTGAATAAGGGTAGCCAATCTTGATAAGGATGCAATCACTATTACACATATTGAAAATCCAAAATAGTCATGTAAAGACAACTTCCTGTGAAAACTATAATCAATCAAATTATGCACATTCAAATCTAAGTTTGAAAGCTTGCATTTTAGTCCATGCATCTAAGTCCTTGTTGAAGATTGAGGGTGTTAACAACAAAGCTAGAATAGCTCTCCTTAAACCATAGCTAGTTTTAAAGTGCAGTATTTCCAAATTCAAATCCACTTCTCAGCTAAGGAAAGGAGGTAGGATTGTCAAGTGCTACCTCAAATAGAGAAGACCATATAAAACATTGAAATAGAAGATCCAATAAGTGAGATGACATAGCTGTAGACCATAGATAATTATAATTTTTGCAACGCACAGATGCTTGTGATACAAAAAAAAGGTGCTTACACATTGGTTGAATATATCCTCATCAAAATGACCAGAAAGAAATTTCAAATTTGTAAGTAAACTCTGACAGTCAAGAAAAATAGTCATAAAAATTGGAAGTAAACTTTGGCAGACATGTAGGTTATCTTAATTCATTTGAATTTATGCCTCTTGGCAGACATCAAGATCTCCCCTCCTAAAGTTTGGACCACATCCATTACCTCCACATAAAACTGGACATCCTTAGTCTTCTTGGTTCCCATGCCATGATATGGTCATGCAAATGAAAATGAAGCAAAGTAATCATCTCCTTCTCCGCTAGCTGGAAGAATGCATGCTTAATGTTTTGATACATGATATTAGCTCTCTCTTCTGCTCTCATGGTTGAATACCGAAATCCATTATGGTGGGATTTTAGAGTTCCAATCGTCTTTCATCCTCTTCCACCAAATGCTGGCTTGATCCACATGTATGCTAGCCTAATTGGCTTTGTTTTTGAAAGCTGAAGTTTGTCCTAAGTCACTAGTGTAGCTCTGTCTACCTTTACAAACTCTTTCATTGCTACAGATCATCTCTGGGATTTAATCATTTGTACCACATGGTTGATGTGCTTTGAATCCTTGCATCTAAAGGAAATTTCCTTAACATAAATACTGCTAGGGAATTTCAATGTTGCCATTGTAGTTGGCATTAAAGCTGGTACCTCCAACATTGAAAATTATCCTTATATAAGAATTCCCTCCATCTTGTTGGCTTGTAACACTCTTAATGGTGGCTACATGAAATCTGATTCTGATTCCTCTTCTACATCAGAGGGTTCATATCCTTGATCTGACTCTTCTAAATTATCAGAATTAGAATCACTAGCTTCCATATTCAAAAATTCCCAACCACCATCTTCAATAAATTTATTTGGATCATCAGTAATACTCTTCAAAATTGGCCACCAGTTCATGTTAATTATGCTTTCATAATACTTTATATCCATGGAGTTCAACCATTCCTTGATGCCATCAAGTGAAGATTGAGGAATGGCGTCAATATGGAGTACATCCTGCTTGAAATCTTTGAAAACAATAGCCATATCAAATGCCTTTTGCCCAAGTCTTACTCACTCAAGGTTAACAATCTCAATCTCACTAATAGTGATTACTAAGAAAGGTAATTCCACCAAATCTACCAAACAGTTTACCGTAGGAACAATAAAAGCAGAGGCTTTGAAAGGAACTCCATGAAAACCAATCTCTCTAAATGGTATATCAACTCTAGTTCAAAATCTTTTTGATGAGGCTGCTCCCATAACTCTCTTACTTGCTTGACAAATCCTTGAAACTATGTACTGATTTTATTTTTCCTGTCCCTCTCTTGCTGTTCTTCCTCAATTTTATCAAGATCATACATTGACCTTCTTTCCCCTCCTAAAGTTTGGACCACATCCATTACCTCCACATAAAATTGAACATCCTTGGTCTTCTTGGTTCCCACGCTGTGATATGGTTATGCAAATTAAAATGAAGCAAAGTAATCATCTCCTTCTCCGTTGGCTGGAAGAATGCATGCTTAATGTTTTGATACATGATATCAACTCTCTCTTCTGCTCTCATGGTTGAATACTGAAATCCATTATGGTGGGCCTCCAGAGTTCCAATCATCTTTCTTCCTCTTCCACCAAATATTGCCCTAATCCACAAGTCTGCCAGCCTAATTGGCTTTGTTTTTGAAAGCTGAAGCTTGTCCTGACTCACCAGTATTAGCTATAACTATTTTAAAATTTTATTATGGTATGTGACTTTGATATGATGTAATATGATTATGGTTTCGTCTCATATGTTGTAATATTAGATATATAACAAAAAATAAATTATTGCATGAAATAAATAATAACTTTTCATTTTAAATATTTTTTTGAAAACACGGGTCTTCTAGAAGATCAATATGATCCTCAACATGATATAGATCCACAAAATATTGGTTCTTCCGGTATAGATCATATGGAAGAGGATGACACGAAAGACACTAAGGCCGATGATAATGATGACGACAACAACGATGATGATTAGGATGGTGATGATGATGATGCGACAGTTGGTGATAGTAATCAGTAACATTCATGACCATATAGACTACATCATGGATCATTGCTGATATATCGTTATGATGACTCTTTTCATGATTACTATCATATGTATCATTTTCACGATCTACTGTACTATATTGTTGAGTTGTATCATATTGACATGTATCATTTTCACTATATCATTTGGACATGTATCATCTTGACTTGTATCAATTTGAGTTACATAATTTATCAATTTAATTTATATCATTTGTACATGTATCATTTTCACTTATGCCGACTGTTGGACATGTATCATTTTGACATGTTTTTGATGTACTGGCATATTTGACATTCACTTGTTTTAGTTATATATGATGAGATCTTATCAGTATTGACTTGTCAATTTATATATATTAAAAGTGGTCGATGATTTTTGGATGGATATTTATTAAGTATGATGATTTTAATTTATTACTGAAGATGGATGTTGTCAAATTCAATTAAATTATAGATATTTGATTCACTTGTTTTAATTATAGATGATGATCATGTTACAATAATTATATTGTTATTTAATCACATGAGTTAAATAATTAAATTACTTACTCTATAATCATATGAGTTATTTAAGAGGCACAATATATTTAACTAATTAAATTGAAATAAAACATATTAAATTAATAAATGGAAGCAAAACAAGAAGCATTTTTAAAAGCAAAAAACGAAGCAACAATGGAAGCCAAACTAGAAGCAATCTTAGAAGCAAAATCGGAAGCAAAAATAGAAACAAATTGGAAGTAAATCTGGAAGCAAAATTGGAAGCAAAACTGGAAGCAAACCTAGAAGAAAAACCGAAAGCAAAACTAGAAGCAAAATCGGAAGCAATCTTGGAAGCAAAATTGGAAGCAAAATTGGAAGCAAAACCTGAAGCAAAACCTGAAGCAAAAATAGAAGCAAAACCGAAAGCAAAACTGGAAGCAAAATTGGAAGCAAATGTGGAAGCAAAACCAAAAGAAAAACTAGAAGCAATTTTGGAAGCAAAATTGGAAGCAAAATTGGAAGTAAACTTGGAGGAAAAACCGGAAAATTGGGTGCCAATTTCGGTGCCATTTCTGTTGTTACTTCTCGGTGTGATTTTAGGCGCTAACAGAGGTGCCATGATTTTTCAGTGCTAAAACTGGCGCTAATTTCGGTGAAAAAGTCAGTGCAAAAAAGGACACTGAATTGGCCATGCCTGTTTGCACCGAGTTTGACGCCAACCAAATTGTCTAACTCATGTGGTCAAAAAACACTAAAATCCGGCGCCAAAGTTGGCGCTAATTGCTTGTTGTCCTATTGTGAATCAACAAGAAATCAAAACTAAAACAAAGAAAAAAAGACCAAGCTTGCCATTAATGGTGTAAGGAGGAGACCCTACTTGGTAAATAACGAGGACATCAAATAATAAAGTTGAGGACAAACACTCCAAGCTCACATAATAAGCATACAAACCAACAATATGCAAAGACAAAAGCAAAGTGAAAATGAATAAGCCAAAACAAGAGTAAAAGATAAGCAACACATATGAAAAAATTGTCATTACTGCAAAGTTGAGAGCTAGGTTGGGGAGATGTCAAATCCTTGGCATTGGAGTTTCAAAAGTGCTTTTAAGATTATGCTAGGATGACTAACTCTAAAACCTTGACAAGGGTGACACATCAAACCCCCAACAAGTCTGATCTATAGAAGGGTTGAAGTTTCAAAGTATCCTTTACAGTCATGCCAAGATGACCAATTCTAAAATTTTGACAAAAGACACAATCTAAAAAATAAACACAAGGCAAAAGGTTCTAAGTTAAAACTAAATAAAAATAGTCAAAAGCAAGCAAACAAATAAAGTAAAAGAAATAAAAAAGACGTTTCTATTTTGTCAAAGTAAAATGGGGTTTGTGTGTGCAAAGCACAACAAGACTTAAATCTACATACGTGAAGTTCACTTTTGTAGGAAAGGAATTGACCCAAGTGAAAGTGTAATACCAAATTTTTTATTATGCCTACCTTATCTTGCTCATCTCAAATTCAGTTTAAAAAATAGACATCACTCTTACATCACATTTTAATCCATCTCCTCTTCTCTAATTTTAAAATACATATTTACTTTTTATCATTTCACTATTTTTCCAAATCAAATTAAATACACATTTTTATTTAAACTCTTTTATTAATTTAAAAAAAATCTATTTCTTGTTTACATTTATTTACCATAGATATCTAGGTAGAAATGTGGTATATCCGTGAAGACTTTCTCATAACATATGAAGAAATAAGCGAAAAAGAAATATTTATTATTTGTATGGAGTTGGTAATGTGAAGTATGAAAGTTGATATTATCTATTAAAGATTAAATACTTTTAGGGAACCAAATAAAGTGGAGTGGGTAGGGATGCATTTCATCTATAAATCTTTTGTTCCAAATTTTAACAACACTTTTTGTTCTATATGATTAGCCTTATGTTGTTTATTGTTAAATTAATATATACGAGGGGTTTTTAAAAGGAGGAGTTGATGTTTGGTTAAGTTTTAATTTTTAAATAAAATATAATAATATATACTTTTGAGGGAATATATTTATATGATTGAAGGTTTATGAGAAGTTTATGAGAAAAAGACTCATTGGTATTCTCTTGATCTCTTAGTGGCCCTCTATAATCCCTTTATACTTATTGAGGAGTATTTTTTAAGCAATTTAATAGAATATACAAGAAAACTGTATATATATAAAATTTATGAATAGAAAATTGTATATGTATGAAATTTATGATTTTTTTCAATTAAAAATAAAGATTTAAAAAAATATTTATTATGATTTTTTTTTACTTCAAATTCAATTTCATTAATTTTGAGATAATTTTTTTATAAGGATTTAATTTATAAATATTCATGATTATTAATGTAGATTGTGGATATATCATTTCTTATCAATTTTATTATTGATTATGTGGGTTTGATATATATATATATTTGTATAAAGGAATTTGTACTAGTTGGGATTCTATTTGCAAATTTTAATATTGTGGTCCCTATATGTTTTAAGCACATGAGCCGTTCTTATCATGTAGTGGTTGAAGTTGAGGAATCAAATCTATGACTATTGTTTGTGTCTTTGAATAGTTTAATAATCCGACATACATTTTATAGGTCAATATATAAAATAGTTTAGTTAGCTAATCTTTCGAGAGTATGAAATTACGTTGTTGGCTCAAAATAGTAGTAGAGAAAAAGTTAAGTAGAAAAAAAAACACACAAATGAAACAAAAAATCAAGTGGATTGTTAAATAGAACACTATGCAGAGTGTCCAAATATCAAGGAGGGAATTAAAAGACACGTGAAAAAAAGAGTAAGGGAATTAGGGAAAGAAAGAATGCTACTTTAGAGAATTCAATCCCACATATGACTTGGAGCAAAATAACATATATATAAGTGGAAACAAATGGAAAACAAAAATGCTAATAACTCAACTAAAGACTAGCTCATATTGTTTTAGGTGGGAGATTGGTAGGTGGACAATATCTAAAGAAGATTAGATAGATTGGATATGTCATTTTTGCATTTTAGAATTAATAAAAAATGAATGACATTACATCATAAAATGTCCAACTTACAAGAATATCTAGATCACATGTACTAATATAATAATATTATGAAGACTGACACCTTAATTATTTAGAGACTCACTCAAACAAATACCTAACCAAAAAAACAAAGACAATTAAAATGACACTTCCAAAAAATCTTTATGCACAGAACAAATTATTTCTATATTAAGCTTTCATTTCATTTCATTTACTATATATAACTGGACCACCTTAAAAACATTGAATAGGACCACCTAGAATTCTCTTCGGGGAAGAGGAGAAAATGGATGTGCTAGGTATCTTGTCTTTATCATCGCTACAGTGCTTGGGTGACTGCGCATCGTACAGAAGATGAACAGCGAAGGCAACTGTCTTGTTCCAATAAGTGGTTAAATGTCTGTTAATAAGTGGATAAGCCCTGCTTAATACTAAGCGACACGTTCTTAACATTGGATGCTCTCTGCACTAATCTTCTTTTCTCGCAGAAGATGATGTGATCTCACTCATTTACATCACACAAGACAAAATGCATTCTCTGCACATCCTGACAGAATGACCGTATTTCTGCTTTTTAATACCGTTAACCACAATAAAAAAATCAGATGACCGTGATGTAAGCTGCAACTTCAATGGACAGCTTTGGAGAAGCCGTCAAAAGTTTCATCTTGAAACCGTTGCAGAATATGAAAGCAACACTCGAGGACAAACTCTCTAAAGATCTAATCATCTTAGATGTGGGATTGGCAGATGGAAGGTTTTTAAAGAAGAATGAGAAGAAAGGACTTGCATTTGCTGCAACAAAGAGGTGGTTGAAATGAGAGACACTTCATCTTTGATTGTGCAGTGTATGAAGATATCAATATCTAATTTGAAAACATTTTGAAAGTGGGTAGTCTGAATGAACTCTTCGAGAAGGCAAGACTTTCCAAGATGACAAATTTTTCGATCAAGATTCATAATAAAAGAGTTGACATTGAAAAGAACTTGAAAACTTGTTAATGTTGATCGTTTGAGTCCCTTAAACCGCTTGATCTTATGAACATCATTAAAATTCCTTTGTTCATCAACAAATAAGTGTCACAAAAATCTCCACGACACTGAAAGGACAGCCGTCAAATTTAACGTCGTAAGCTCCATCCCGCTCCGCTTACCCCAC
This sequence comes from Sequoia sempervirens, assembly GCA_007258455.2. Classification (NCBI taxonomy): domain Eukaryota; kingdom Viridiplantae; phylum Streptophyta; class Pinopsida; order Cupressales; family Cupressaceae; genus Sequoia; species Sequoia sempervirens. Next base: position 212,204 of record VDFB02331311.1, read on the forward strand.
GGGAAAGCGAAATACGGCTTGGGAATGTGCACGTCCAAGCTGTCGCTGTCAGTTGCATGGCATCCTGTCGTCAAAAGAAATAAGCCCACGCCTTTGTCTCCACACGACCGGGGGCGAATACGCCTAAACTACACATGTCACGAGATGATACGGCCAAGGTAATGAAAACCAGGTGTCGGAGGTTTTGGAATACTGAAATTATAAGAATTCCGCCGGCTTTCATTTTTGGGTACTTTTAAAACCCCCATATATTGAGCTTGCTTTTTATTCCCTTAATGCTTTTCTTTCACTTTATATATTTTAAGAAAAAATGAATTAAATACGAATTTCTCAATTAAAATTCGAAATACAGCCAATGTCCGAAAATGTCCACTGACACAAGTGGGGAAATCCATGGAACCACATGGTACAGAGCTTGGACGGGCTATACAGCGTCAATAAATATACTTTTAGGTTTTCTCAAGCTTACCCATAGATTTTATGTTAACCTGTTTTCGCTGCAATCTGTGCAGAATGGGGGGTGATGGTGGAAGTGGTGACATTTATGGCTTCGACGTGTGTGATGGCCGCATGCGCATGATTTTTAGCAGCCCGTTTTGGTCCTTGGCGGCTTTATCCATGTGAATTTCAGTTGGCTATGGCAGCGGCAGCAGCGCCGATACCTCAACAACAAGAACAAGGAAATTTGCAAACTGAGAAATCCAAGTGCAAGCGAAGGCGAAGACGCGAAGGGGCCGCGGGACTCGAACAGCGGACGTCGAGTAGCAAGACTAGCAGTAGAGACAAAGTGCGGAGGGCCCCGCAGGCGGTCACCACAGAGGGCGCGTGGTGCTGCGTGGCGAAACCCCTGGCCAGCCCGTCCCCTCCGCCTCCCCGGCGCTGCAACAGCAAGCCCAAGGAGCAAACCGTGGAAAAAGCCCCCGTAGAAGTTGTTAACAAGGAAAATCAAACCTTGGAAAAGGAGAGTGCTGAAGTCGCTAAGGTGGAGAGGTCGAATCCTACCCCTGGGGACATCCTGAAAACGGGTGAGATCTCGGCTCTCATCAAGCAGGGCTTCATTCCAGACAAACAGCCTCTAGGAAGCTCAAGCCCCAGTCCTAACGGAAACCCTAATCCTAACGGCAGCGTCTCTCCTTTTCGAATTCGTTTGTCGCCGGGCAGGGTTTCTCCTATTATGGACTCGGCTTCCGCTGCTCTGAGCTACGGAAAGTTCAACTCTGTTCTCAACGCAGGCCTGCTTAATCCGTCCTCGTCTCCGCCCGTGGAAAAAATCAGATCTTCTCCCACGCTCTTCGAAATGATGGCTCATGAACAAGAACTGCAGCCCAAGCAGCAGCTTGCCGCCAATGGCAATGTGACTTTACAACACTCTCAGTCAACTAACGGGAAACAAACGTCCGCCCTGCAGGACCGGCAGTTTTTCATGCAAGAGAAGATTTTGGCCATTCTGGGAAGCTGCAGCCCAGGTAGTCAGTTCAATGATTCCGAGTCCAGCGACGTCAAACTGACGCTGAGCTCCAAGGACGGGCTTTCTGTTACTTTGAACGTTCATAGACAGATACTAGTAGCTCATAGCAGGTTTTTTGCCGCCAAGCTGTCGGACAGATGGTCGAAACAGCAGCGGAGTTTGCCACATTTGGTGGAGATTTCGGACTGTGATGATGTAGAGATTTACATGGAGACTCTGCGTCTGATGTATTGTAAAGACTTGAAGCGTAAGCTCATGAAGGAAAATGTATCCAAAGTTCTTGGCATCTTGAAGGTTTGTGCTTGCCCTATATAGATCCTCAAACTTATTTCACGGTTGCAGATCTGCTATCCATTTTTTTATTTGCTATTATTTGCGTGGATACTTGAAATTTTGGCACCAAGTAGGGTTTGTTTTAATATTTATTCGTTTTGCAACACATGTTTGAAACGCTTGAACAATTATTTAGTCATCTTCGGCCTTTACCCATGCTCACCGCGCTTCTGTTTGCTTTGACGCTGAGATTGCATAATGGATTAGGTTTGTTTCCCAACATGCAAGAATGCTTTAAGTTTGGTGCTCGCCAAATATTAGTGTGGCCAATCAATGCGATTTACCTCTTATCATACCGTCTCTTCCTCTGTCTTGTAAACAAACTCCGAATCTCAGCTCTGTTGTTTCATAGTTGGCCCCGATGTATTTGCATTCAAAGATCTCACAGGGTAAATCTTATATTTATCTTCATGCATATAGTTAGAAGTCCCAGAAAGCAGTTCTTATATGGGTTGAACTGATTCTTCCTCGTTTTTATTTTATTGACTCGCTTTCCACAAAAGGAACACTGTACAGATCGCATTTGATTTCATTTTTTCCTGACTGGTTGCATTTGAACATTGCAAATATAACACTTTGTTGTTAATGAACTAATTCTGCATAAATATAATCTATTCAGTAAGCAACCACTTATTGCTTTAAGGCGACCAATTTTTGGTGGATGGAGTCAGTGAAATATATAGTTCTTATATAATTTGGATAATGAGTGGATTACATGCGAGGATTTCAAAAGGCATTTCAATTCACCTAGATACTCATTCTTAACAGATTCTGTTTAACAGGTTGCATTTCAAGAGTGCAAATTTAAGAATTTATTCGTACTGAATTAGATCTAATTAATGTGCAAGCATAAAAATATGCTGTTTGTTGATATTCTCTCTGCTGAATTTTGTTTTGGTTAGCAATATAGAGCAATATATTAAGAAAATTGTAACAAGTAAAACATGCAGGCTCTTCAATGCGGCCTACTTTTCGGCCATGTGAGATTTGCAACTGTCTCACTTATAATATGATTGCTAACAAATTATCATTTTTTTTGGTTACGTTGACTTTATGATATATTAAAGATCCTATATTTTAAGAAAGAGTTTTGCCGATAGTTGGTGTGGCCATGAACTTGTCTAGTGGACAGGTTTTAATTTTTTGTACCATTAGTTGCATACTATCTTAATAGTAGCCTGCATCTCAGCCATTTGGCATTTGCAACTGTCTTCTTATAACATAATTGATTTACAGAAAATGCTTGATTACTCAAGCGCTTTGCCAATGCATTTTATCAAGAAATTTTTGGTGGTATTTTCTTTTGCTAAAATACCTTGGGTTAAGGGACCCAAGACCTCCAAAAATGGTTAGTGAGATGCCAACCTTAGGCTGGTGTTAACTAGCCATCCTTGAAAATGAAAAATACAAACGTAGTTCAAAGAGTCATCCTGCTGAAAACAATTTAATCACTTTAAAAAAATGCCTTCTATTCACTCTTCGGCATAGCTAAGTAAAAATAACCAGAGTGCAGAGAGAAGTACCAAAACCCTAACTACTCAAAATATATTCAATCTAACCAAAACACAGTGTACTTTAGAACAGGTGCTGCATAAGGATGTCAAACCATGCATGTACAACAACCAAACTCAAAGGTCCTCTCTTGTAAGAAAAATGTTCATGCATAAAGCAAAACTTCCCTTTGGCTGAACTAAAACAATATCCAACTTAGAGAGGCACTTTCAACCATGCAAAAGTAGGCATCTCTTGAAGCTTAATTGTCTAGAAAAGGGGGGTTTTAGAGTTCTGCTTCATGTCCCTCTAAAATGCAAAAAAATTGTAAGTCATTGATCACCTTGTTGTAAATTGCTTTGTTTATCCATCAAAGATAACTAACATATGTATGGACATTCCCTTTGTAAAATTTTGCTTGAATATTGCCTTTATCGCCCCCATGTTCCTAAGCTTGAGTTGCTGTCCTTGAAAAATCCAAAAAATTCTAAGTTCCTAAACTTAAGCATTTTGACTAAGTTAGGTTCAAAGGGGTCACAAAGTTTGTGAACCTTGCAAACCTCGACAAAGGAAGGTGAAAGAAAAGTTTAAAAGTTTGTAGAGTTCTAAATATAGTAAAGTTTGTGCACTTTGCTATATGGTTTGCTAGGTCACAAAAGGTGTGATGATGGAAATAGAGAAAAAAGAAAGAAAGAACAGGAGGCAAAGTGTGTTAAGGTTATGAATGTTGCAAAATTCATGAATCTTGCAACAATGCGACAAAGGATTGAGGAGTTGAAATTTTAATGAAGAAAAGGTAGAAAAACCTGCAAAGTTCTCAAGGTTGCAAAGTTCACAAATGTTTCAAAAGTGAGATGTAGTTTGCCACAAGCTCAAAATTGTGACAAAGAAGAAATACAAAGGAGATAGAAAGGAAAGGAAGAAGAGAAGTGGTAATGTTTCATATGTCGCATAGTTTGCAAATTCGCAAACCATTTGAAAGTGTGTTGTAACTCGCATTGAGGCCAAAATTGTGACAAACAAAGAAAAGGGGTGAATACAACGGAGTTTCTAAACATAGGGAAGGGTGCCAAAAAATTTTAATACCACAAATACCTATCTACTTTGTTGCTATTGCTCCATGCACCATGAATATAGTAAAAAATCCCTTATCTACCAAGTAGTCCTTGTGTCTTAGGGGTTCAAAGGGTTGCAAAGTTCACAAGTTTAAAAACCTTTTGATCCTCGACAAAAGAAGGTGAAAGAAAAGTTTTAAAGGGTTGTATAGTTTTTAGTGTCACAAAGTTTGCGATTTTGCAAACTTTGTGATGTGGTTTATCATGTCACAAACTTTGCGATATGGTTTGCCAAGTCGCAAAAGGTGCAATGATGAAAACAAAGAGAAGAAAGAAAAAAACAAGAGGCAAATTGTGGTAAGGTTATGAATGTCACAAAGTTTGCGAGTTTGCAAACCTTGTGACAATGTGATAAAGGATTGAGGAGTTGAAGTGTTAATGAAGAAAAGGTAGAAAAAATTGCGAAGGTCTCAAGGTCAAAAAGGTTGCAAGTTTGTGAACTTTGCGAAAGTGTGATATGGTTTGCCACAAGCTTAAAACTTGCAACAAAGAATAAATACAAAGGAGAAATAAAGGAAAGGAAGAAGAGAAGTGGTTTCAAATTTGCATATTTCACAAATTTGCAAACCATGCAAAAGAGCAATGTAACTTGCATAGAGGTTGAACTTCCAACAAACAAAGAGAAGGGGTGAATACAATGGAGTTTCTAAATGCAAGGAAGGGTGCCGAAAATGTTTTAAATATCATAACTACGCCTATACATTGCTGCTACCCCTCTAGGATCCATGAATATAGGAAAAGATCTCCTATCTTTAACAAACCAAAATTTGGAAGATTTACATAGGACAATTGTTGGTCCTAGGAGAACATTTTCGATACTTTGTAGATAATTCTAGAAATGTTTGTAGTGCGATTTCATGCACAAATCAGGGAAAAGGACCCCTGAAAGATGTGGGTGGTTGCTGCAATGTACAAATATGAGGATGTCTGAGTTATGCCAATTTGCATGCCCCTTTCCTTGGTTGGTGGTGATTTTTGCAACCTACGGGGACTATAAGAGTCAAAATTTTCATTGTAGAAGGGTTGTTGGTCTTTGGTATAGTTTTAGGCAAGCTCTGAACTGTGGAGACTCTTTTAGGTCATACTGTAGACCTTTTGTATACCAGTGTGTGTGAATGTAATTTCAGTTCCATTTCAGTATGAGATTTTAGTGATTTTGTTAATTCATTCAATAAATCAATATAAGACATCTTATATGCCATTTATGCATTATTGTCTTTGTAGCTGGTTGAATGTTTTAGGGAATTCAAGGAGTTCCTGAGTTCACATTTGTTGTTCTCTATATCAGTTTTGTGTTAGTTTGCATCTAAGGGCTGTTTTAAAACTGTCTTGCTTTGTGCAGTTTATGCCAGGGTAGGAAACCTTTATAGATTGATATGTGAAGCATTTGAAAGGTCTGTGGATTATCAAGTTGAGGTGTATCTTTGGGGTAGAACAGCATTTAAGGGTTTAAGCTCTGCAAGATAGAGCCAAGTACATTAGGCTTATTTGAGTGGTAGTGTTTTCTTAGTCAGTGGAGTTTTATTAAGGGTTGACTTTGTTATTGGAGGAATAAGCACTGGTCTGATAGTTGAAGGCTGGCCAAATCCAAATCTATAAATGAGAAAATCCTTAATGAATAAACCATTTTTTATTTTATTGTCTTTTTGTTCATGTCAGAAGTTAGAACATTAAGGGTACAAGGGTTGTATAGAAATAAGCCATATTTCAAGAACCCTTGCCTTGTATTCAGGAGCAATTTATCTGCTTGTCACTATGTTAGATACTTTGGTCATATTTGTAATCCAGTGAATGTTGATAGGGATACGCCTCTAGGTCTTGCAGAGCCTAAAGTGCAGGAGAGATCTAGCTATTTTTCAATTATTGGCCCATCTTCGCGGTGGTTCTGATCTTAGAGACTTGCAACCTTTTAGGAAAAACTGAAAGCAGGTTGGAGAACCAACAGGGTATACCTACCCTGCTTGTGGGCTCTTCTTCCTGTCATCTGTTGTCTTTCGCAGTTAGTCTTGAAACTATTAGAAGGGAAATTTCTTGATCATTCTGTCCATTCCTCCACCACCTTGTTCCATGTCCTCCGGATGTGGCTTGAGGAAGTCTCAAGAGTCCCTACCCCTGCCTTGATTGCACTGATAATGCTCTGAAGTTTCCTATCTGTGTACCTTCATTTCCAGATTACTTCAGTTATGATCTTGAAATAACCTTCTACAAAAAGCTCCTTCTATTCCTCTTATTGTGCTGTTCTTATGCACTGATAAAAGTGCCAGTGCCAATGCTCTATTATTAGTTTCTATTCCAAAACTTATGGAAAACAACACAACCAGCTGTTCCTCATTAGCTTGGAAAATACCTCCTCCTGCTGTTGCTACATAATTTCCTCAAGTTGCACTATCAAAATTGAGCTTCATCCTTCCCTACCTTGGATTTCTCCACTCCTATTGTTTTATCTTTGTGTGCTTACAGCCACAAGACCTTTTATTAAGCACCCTAACTAATTTGAATCTTCTACATCCTCATACATCGTTTCTTGCTTTGGTTGCCAATGATTTAGCAATTTAGATAAAAAGGCTTCTATTCTCTTCCAAATTCACCATATTGGGTTCTCTGCTTCTTTGAAAATTTGAGAGTTTCACTCTATCCATAGATTCCAACTTATCACTGCTGGACAAATTCTCCAAATTGCTTATAGAACTCCCTTTCTTGTCCAACCCAGCCAAGCCTCTATCCAATTACTTACTGATTCTGGTCCTGCCTATTACAGGTCCATTTTATTAAAAAATCTGCCCCAAGCTTCCCAAGCCACTTTGTAAAGCAAAAAAAGGTGCTCACCATTCTTTTTGCTCTCGTTACACATTATGCACATTGGAGGCTCATAGAAGCCCTTGCACATTAAAGTGTCATAAATAAAAGCTTTCTTTTAGATAACCAACTAGAGAAGAGCTTTTGCCAAACCATCTTTGTTGGGAAGTTCCACTTTCTTCTGTCCTCCCTAGAGTGCAAGAAGTCATAGACACTTTTAACAAATATTTTTCCAGATTTTGATTTATCCCAGATCAAGTGGTCATCCTCAAGTGTCTTTTGTAAGGGTGTTGGCTAAGTGCATCACTTTCTTGTCAATGCCTTTGGGCCATTCCAGTTTACTCCATCCCATACTTACATCTTCAATCCGATACCCATTGAGTGTATTCCCCCCACTTATATTTAGTAACACACTTTAGGTCTGTAAGCTCCTCTATTTCCCATGATGATTTCTCATCTAATCATGTGTCTTCCCAAGAAGCTACTTTGTTCCCTTGTCTCAAATTCCACCTAACACATTCTTTAACCAAAAGGATATTTGGAGGAAGTTCTAGGCCTCAAAACTATATGGTAGCTCTTCTTGGATGAAAATCCTCTTTGTTTATAGACCATCTAGATACTTAACCATCACAATCTTACACCACAATCACTTGCCTTTTCTTATAAATTCTCCAATTAGCTTTGCGCCTAACACCAAATCCATTGCTTCTGGAGATCTAATTTCAAGCCCTTCTTTTCTCCTTTGGTTGACAATCTTATGCCATGCTACTAAAGGCATCCTTTTCTTTTTCTCTGAGCCATTCCATGGGAAGTTTCGTTGAAGACTGCTCATTGTGTCAGTGACTTTTCCAGGGGTTTGGAAGAGAGACATCGTATATATTGGAATGTCTTGAAAATACAATTTGATAAGTTAACCTTTCTTGCTATTGTAAGCCATTTCCCTTTCTAGGATAATGATCTCTTTTGTAACTGTTTTATTACCCCTTTCCAACAGTCGTTAATCCTACCTTCCATCAAAGGCATTGCTTTTCCAAATCTTGTAATGGAGCATATTTTTCTCTACCTATTTTCTAGGGTCATTGAAGAAGATTTTTTTGACTTATTATTATTTATTCTCTTCGTTGTTTCACATTCATATATTTCCAATATCTTACTAAAACTCTTTGCTTCTGTAATTGTAGATTCCCTTATGAGCATGGGCCTTAGAACTGAAGTAATCCTTAGCCCCTCGACATTTCTCTTTTCCTGCTCAATTTTAATTTTCCTCCATAAAGCATCTGCTACAATAACAAAAAGGTAAGGAGGCAAACAATCCCCTTGCTTCAGACCCCTCTTGAGGCTTGAAAGAGCCCAATTGGGATAATGTTAACAAGAACAGAAAAAGTTGGGGTGCTAATACAATTAGTCCAGTTAATCCAATCTTTATGGAAGCCTAAATTTTCTAAAATTTCAAATAGAAAGTCCCCAGTTAGCCTAATCTAACTACATGACCATAACTTCCTTCTTACCTTTATGGATTGAGTTGATATACCTGTTGTCACTCAGATATTGCAGCCACTTGATGCATAAGCCAAGTATGCCCTATATCCATGCCGCATGTAGGCCACAACAATGGGAAGCTTGTGATTTGAGACACATGATGACCTCTGGGATTGAAAGGCCAATTCCTTATAAGATATACAACGAGTCCACACTAATTGCTTTGTAGAAGAAAAGGGAGAAGGGAGAAATGCATAAAACTTAAAAGTAAATCCTAATCTATAGGGTTGATGCACCAAGATTAAGACAAATTGTCATAACCCCTGATAAATGTGTATTTACGTCAATTTATATGAAACATTATGAGCATTCTTCATAA